>JAYKTE010064889.1:0-14480 GCA_036873565.1 Xipholeptos notoides
TTTTTTCAATAAATTTAAATTAAACATTTTATTTTTGTGTTTTTGCCTTATTCTCATCTTTAATTATTACGCTTCTGCTATACCATAGAATCGTGACGATAACTCCATTTTTATTTTATTTTCCCATGGGTTTAAAAATTTCTTATTGATTTATTATTGATTTTTAATGGCCGAATAATGACACTGCTAGTGTCACACTTATATCAAAAGCAATGACTTTACCTCCCTTGAAAGTAAATCTTTAATTTTTCAAAACAATTTAAGGTTTCAAATTGGCTATTTTCTTTTATAATTAAAAAAGTCATGTTGAGAGAGGAGGCAGTAAGTTTTTTTTTATTATGGTGAAAACTAAAAAAAATCGAAACTATTAATTTGCAGTTTTGAACTATTTCTCTGGACTTGTTTGAATTCAAGAATGTTAGATTTACTTTCTGATATTTCAACTACTGTGGAATTTTCACAGGTCCTGCTAGTTATTAGTAATAACTGAACTTATAACATTTAGTTAATGTTAAAGTGGTTATAACTCCTTTCTGTCAGATTTAAATTGGTTTGTCTAAATAACTGAAATATCTGAGTGTTAGTAAAAAGACATTAATGATTTTTTTAAATTTCTAACTGCTCAGAAAAAAGAAATTAGAATCGAAAAAATAACCTGTCATTTTTTTTATTCAACTTCATAATCGTTAATGGTAACAATTGATTATCCAATGAGATTGTCCCTATCTTGTCCTGTTTTGCCTCATTATAAGCAACTCCAAATCTAAGATGCCAATCTTTGAACAATTGCTTCCATTGGAATATTCCATTTTTATTCAAAGGGGTTAAAGTTTGATAATGGTTATATCGACTTAGCATATTAATATATAGATTGATTCTTTTGCTTAGATTTCTTGCTTTTCTGTATGTAAAACAATTAAATGTCAAAATCCAAAGTTAAAATGTACATATTGGTTGTTCCTTGTCACAGCCAAGTGTAAATGTATGTCGTGTTCCAACAATTGGCCATTTTACTTTCCAAATCTTTGTGTAATTAGCAATTAAAAATAAAAAGGCTCGACCCATAATTACTGACTCATACTAATTGTTACAAACCTAAATTAAACTTCTTTAACAACTACAGAATAACAATTGTGTGTTCTTTTTCAAGAATGACAAGAATTTGTTACTTTTAACTTCTGAAAGAGAATTTTATCTAACTATTCAATTATTGTCAACTTTAGTGTCTGTTTTTGTTTGAAGAGAAACAATTTTTATCATCGTAAGATAAAATTCATTTTTAGCAATAACAAAACTTAATGATTAGGAATAATGACAAATATTTTATTTTTCTTGATAAAATGTTCATTTCAAAGTATTTAACCAAATTTGACATATAAAACAGATTCTTTATGGATTTTAAACATAAATATACAATAGCATAGATTTAAAAAAAATAGTTTTTAAATATTTGGGCTTTGTTTTTAATTCATTTAGTCATCTAAAAATAAAAATCATTTCAATTACTTTAAGGAAAAAGTCAATGTTGATTCACCTTTTGAAAAAATATAATCAAATAAATTATCAATTTTTCTCTTTGTGAACTGGATTTGCATAGTCACGAAGTACTTAGTTTTAATTGACTTAATTATTTTTACTTCATTATCAGTATTATTATTATTCAAGAGAGTTATTGTTCATATGTAAATTTTGATAGACCATAATACAAAAACTTTGAAAATGAATTCATAAAACATCCTTGGAATTGTTTTGTAGATTATATTACTCTAACATATGAGCTGTGCAGGTTTTTGTAATCAGAGTTATCCTTATATTTAAATCAGATACTTCCCCATGTTAATGGCCCCTATCAGAAAAGGAACATAACAGTTTGACTAGATTTTGAAGTGGCGTAATATGATTCCCAAGTCTGAATATTTAGCCACTCAACCCTGCCAGCTGCTTATCATAAATATGTTTCCATCAAACTGGTCAGGGGAAAGTTGATTTGGTCTAGTGGATAGGCATCAGACTTCGGAATCGTAGTATGCAAGTTTAAATGCCAGTTGTTCCATTTGTATTCATATTCTAATACCCTTGGGAAAGGTATGAATCCCAGATTCCCTCCAGCTATGGGTTAAATAGCGCAAATTGGGTTATTCAAAAAACTAAATCTGGACAAAAACTAATGTTTACCAAAAATGATTGTTCTTGGCATTAAATGACCAGAAAAAGGTTGATATGCTGTAAAACTCAAACAAACAAACAAACAATTGAACTGGTCGGCCTGCAAGCCCCATACTTTTTCTGTTCTTGAGATTTCTGCTAAGGTTTAAACCATTTTTCTGGTTTATGTCTTAAGCATTTTACTTTATTATATTCCCCTTTTTCTAAGGGATTTTATTAGCTTTCATCCTACCAAAATACCTGGTTCAGTACATGGTTACGTATAATAAGCTTTTCTATGCTGGATATATACAACAAACTCTTTGGAGTAAGTAAAAGATTTCTACTTAATCTAAAATATTCTCTTAATATGTGGTATGGAACCATCTCTATCTCCAAAGATTACAAGAGTATAAAGCTTCATTCTGATAGTAATAACTTGGATCACACATTTCAAGTTTACTAAATTTTCAGGGTTTTTGTTTGATTCTTGAATTCTCAGAAATTAGAAGTTTGATATTTATGTTCTATGCAATCTAATTTGGTCTTTGAAAAACTGTTTTAACACTTTGAATTAACTTTTAAAAGCATGGTTCTTATACTGATATGTTGTAATAATTCCCAAACCAGTACAATCACATCTTCATCAGTAAATGATTACATTCTAATCATTTCTTATTGTTAAATTGTCAAACTGTTCATTCATTAGCACATCAAATAATCTTTTCATAAAAGATAAAAGCATTTTTAATTATGCTTGAATTATCTGCCTTTAATGCTAAAAACATTCTTTCTCTTTTCCCTCCACAATAATGGTTTACCACTTCTAGCAGCATGCTTGCTTCACATGTTATTTGCACCGAGCATAGCTGTTCATTTGGGGCATCACCGCAGACTCTTGGTCCTCCCCAATTGCTTTGATCTATAAACATCTATGTTCCTATCCAAACTTTATCATGAGAAAGTAGAAACAATAATTAATTTGCTTTTAAACTTTCTTTGTTAGTGGATTGTAAAGCTTTAAAAGCTAGCTCCTCAGTGATATTGCCATTTAGTTTATTCTACAGGCAGCAAGATTTTACTTTCTGTTTACTTTAACTTTTTGTATAACAGTTTTTTTTATTTCAGAATAAACCTTGAATTTAACAGATTGAATTGTATATCTTGTTTTTTTTTAAAGATTTATTTTCTAATAGGAATAGATACGGTTAGTATGATAGATTTCATGTGTTAAAAGGTGAGGTGCTCTGCTCCAGTGCCACTCCACTGGTCGCTCCAAATTATCTCATAATATTAGCAACAGCGTGTTTCTCTCAGTGTCATTTTAGAGTAAAACGCCATATGTCACGTGGCAAGCTACGGATGGATAAATTGTTTAGAAAAATACATAAAAATAAGGAAATTTTATATTCGTAATTTTCATATTTTTTGGTTATGATTAAGAATATAGAAGATTTATAATCGGGATTTTGTTGATAACTTTTACTTTTAATTGAAGAGAATATAAGAATAAACTTATCTGAAAGCTTTTATCAGTTTTGGTCTTCCATACCTCGATCACGTGGCTTAGTCAGCCATTTTAACTAATTGACTCTTCTTGTTCACCCACCCACTCAGTGTGTTAGGGTTAGTATTGCTGCCTCCTCATCGCTTGTTTAATGACTTACCAAAAGGAAGAAGGGAAACAAAAAGAAAATCATCTCTTGGTAGCACTAGGTGCTCTTGCTACCAGTTTTATTTCCCAACTTCAATTCCACCTTCTCCGCCATGTTACTAGCAGCAGCAGCCGCCCAATTTGAAGAAGCGGCCATGTTTGCCTGCAAGCTACAACAATTCTTTTTCTTCTCTTTTTCTTTTCTTTCTTTTTCTTCTTACACACAAACACACAAGTTGCTCATCTGAGTATTATTTCACAACTTCTAAAACTTAACATCATTCTTTCTATCACTCTTTCTCTCTCCTCCATTTTTTACGCTTCAACATCCATACCCCGCCGCCGGATGTGACCCCTTATTATTATCATTATTATTAGTTCTTTTTACGTCTTCGTTATGTTTTTACTACAACGACAACATGATGCTCTGCTCGTCCCCTTTTTTTACTTTAAATTTTTTACATATGGCTTATGATTTCTACCGGTGACCAGTTTTAGGAAAGCTAAATGCTTTTTTTTTACGCTACAGATAAAAATAAAAGTGGGACGGATACGATTGTGAGAGAAAAGCAATGAGAACGGATATCATTAACTTTTTAAAATGTCGGCCTTTTTTTGGTAAATAATAACAACAATCACAAGTTTTAGATGTGTTTTTTTTTAAATTTTGTTTTTGGTAGTTATTTAAACTTCTGACCTAACAATTTATTCTTCCATCCTCCCACTGGTTTATGTGTGTTATGATTTTAAGCCCAGTGAAATTATTATTTTTGAAAAATGGATTGGAAAATAATAATAATGGGAAAGACGAAGAAGACACGCTACATTTGTGTCGCTGATTTTGCACGCCTTCTTCTCTTCGACTCTTGATTTTTAAAACAATAATAATAATAAAAATCGACTACATAACGATGATATCTTTTAGTATCATCGTTATAAAACTTTATAATTTTTATTTTCCCCCATATCAGCTATGAAGCTAATTTGGTGATTAGTATATTTCTTAATTCAAATTCATTTCTGCCATTTTTGGATTATTAAAATTTCTACAACATGCTCTGGAAAATTTTACATTGGAACAGATGCTGCTGTTACCATTGCAGTCGGATTTATGGTATTGGTAAGTATTTACTTAATTTACATGAAAACATGTCATGTTACTAAAGCAGCTCTTTCCTCATAAAAATAAATAAACAATATTTTTTTCTTGCCCGTATCGTGTTTTCTTTCCTGTGAACGGAAACTAAATATATTTCTTTATTCATCATTTACCACGTTTTTTTCATTAACTCTTTATTTCATTTCGATTAAATAAATGTTGTTGTTTTTTTGTATGAATACAATAAGTAAATTAATAGTAATCGATTTTTTTTTCATATCACCATTCGATTTGTCATGAAAAACAAAGATAAATGATTATGATTTTAATGTAAACAAAACGCAATGATTATGAAAAATATGTTTCGGACTTATCTTTAGAAATAATGCAAACTTTGTTTTTAAGTGTAGCATTTCAATTCTTTGTTGATAAAATGATTTTAAAGCCCGATTTAAAATAATATTTTTACGACGACTGAGATCTGAGTTTAATGGATAATAATGGCAAATGGCTATATTTCGAAACATGTAGTTGAGTTAGTTGCTCTATTATTACTAATACTACTATTACTATCCTGAGCAGCAGTAGTAACAATAGTATTAGTTGTACAGTACATGTGGCAAGCTTCTTTGCAGTTATTAAATGTGTTGGAATGGCGATTATTATTCTATTTCACCCCAACAATCCATTCATTAAAACATGCTTTTTTTATTACTAAAGCTGAACAATTGTTAAATCATTATTAATTTTTTATGCAAAAAGGTGAAAAAAAGTTTTCGCTCACCATTTTCTTTTCTTTGAATGTATAAAAATGTAAACCCAAAATATATCCTCAACCTTTGAAAATTATCCAAGTTTTATATATATACATACATACATACATACATATAATTTTAAAAAACGGTCCGCTAATTCACTGTAGGGATAGTTATTACACAAACTACTGTTTAATTTTTTTTTTAAATGGTCGTTAAATCATTAAATTAAATACCAAGTTAGGTTTAATTCATTCAGAATCTTCTGTTGAGTTCATAGCCGTCGTTTCTAAGTAAACATTAAAAAATAGTCAAATCGATTAATTTGTTATGATGATGATGATGATGATGCCTTTTCAATTTATGTTTTTGTAAAAAAAAAAAAAACAACCAAGGGATGTGTGCAGAACCACCCCTCTCTTTTTTTCTAGGGATGAAATAGATTACTAGCATTTAAATTAAACTACAACTACACCTTTTCTTTTTATTATTGATGATAATGTTGGTGGTGACGGGCCATGTGTTGTTAGTTCTATCTAACAACACAACCACACACAGTCGGTCGTGTCGTCACCATAATATTTTATTTTATTCCCATTCAACATAAAGAAAAAAAGAGTTGAAATATCCTCAATATAGCATCTACAAGATAGATTTTTCTTTAAAAAAAAAGCATTTTAACCCCTCCCCCTTTTTAATTCAAAATATTTTGTTTTTATTTCCTCGTTGATTGATTTCTTCTTCTTCTCCCTATTTATCACCCCCTCCCTTTATATTTGTTGTTGCTATCCACCACCACCACCACCATCACTACTACTACTACTTATATCCTTGACCCACTTTTCATGACATGATCTCTCTTTACTCTTCTCTAATATTCTCCTACAACTCCAACGAATTGCTCTATCTCACCCCCTTTTACACTAAAAAAAAAAAGTTGGAGGATTTTTTTACAGAATAAACCTCAATCAATCATTTCACTCTTTTAAATTAATTATTTAAATTCGCAACTTGATTAGGTTGCTGCTGGAAAAACATATACATGTAAAACAATTTCTAGTGATCAAACTAAAAGTAATAGGACCTCTCTTCTTGTGCAGTAAAGTAAGTGTGGTGTTTATGGCTGTGGTGGCACTCTCGTCTGCACTACCACATAGGATTATTATTGTTGTTGTTAAAATATCATCATCGTCACCACCACCCTTTTCCGTAGCAGTTGTTCAATTGTTTAATGTTTAGTGTGTTTACTGTTACATAGGCTATCCTTACCTCACTCATTTATGTTATTATTTTGAAAGTTAGTTTCGAATACACAAAAAAAGCCCTCAAATTCTCTGTTTCTTCGTTATGAATTGGCGATTATTCCACGCCATGATAAAAAATATCCAAATTTAACGAATTTGAAAGAAAAACTCGCCGCATATTCTAACCATCAAAATATGGACTCAACTTTGTCTCTCTCTGCTCTGTTCTTCTGTGCTCACCACCACTGCTGAGTGCTGCTCACTTAACATTTATTTTAAGCTATGATTTTTTTGTTATTTTTGTAAATTTAAATATTTATTTTCATTGCTGATTGTTAGTATTAAATAAGGGAATTTTAGCTTGCTACGAAATTTGAATATTTACGAAAAAATGAAATCATTTCCAAATTAGAGGAGGAGCGTGCGAAAAGACGACCTTATGCCATAAGGTTCTTTCTTTAGTGTTAGTTTGAATGTTTTGTTTTTCGTTTAAGAGAAGTTTATTTTTAAAAAATAGTTTATAAATTTATATATTAATTTTTTATGGGCTTATCGAAAATATGATATTCTAAAAACCAAATTCTTGTTATTTCTATTATTTAATTCTCAATGCCTATTTTGAAGAACAACAAGCCATGACCTTAATTTATTTATGTTGTCGACGAGTCGAGTAGTACGTTATTTTTTTGTAAGGACTTTTTTGAAAATCTAGAAAAAAAATTATTCGATTGTTTTCTTTTTATTGATCCTTAAAAATTTATTTCGATTTTCTTTATTTGAATCTTTCTATCTTAGTTCTAATAACAATAAATTATATATTCTTTTAATTTTCATTCGTTCTGTTCTAAGTGTAAGTTGGCATTAATCTGCATGGTTTCTAAGTTGAATTCTTTTATAAATATATTTTTCTTTTTGATTGAAAAAGAGCAGGTAAAATATAAAAGTAAAAATCTAAATATTCAAATTCAGTTTTAAGTGTTATTGTAAAAATCCTAATTTTCTTTAAATTGAATTAATTACTCAGTGACTCGACTACTCACTCAGATTTATTGTTTAATTTATCGATTTTTCATCACACTAATAAATAAAGCCTCCTGAGAACTTTTTTTTTAAATCACTTTATTTTATGATCAATGTTGATTTGATCTAAAATGCTAAGTTTACAAGTTTTCTTAACGGGGAATCTTTAAAAGAAATAGTTCACTGGATTAATGCACACCAATCTATTTATTGATAATCCACCCCCCTTCTTCGCCTAAAAATAATCTCCAAAATCAAGGAGGAGGAGGAGAGATGAGTAATATTTAAGGAAAAAAACTTTCAAACTACAAAAAGTGCTGAAAAGGTGCTGAATGAATTTTGATTTAAAATCTTATTTATTTTGTGTGTTTTTGACTGTTGAATAATCCAATCTTTATCTAAACATCTTTAAAATGGCGTAAATAAAGATGACACATTTTTGTTAGATACGAGGAGAGCAAACGAAACCTCTTTCTTTCCACCCCTTTTAACCTTCCTCCTCCTCCGCCTCTTTCATCCACGCTTTGATGGCAAAATGTGAAGTCACAGCGTAACAAACACCAAGCACACACACACACACACACATTGGATTCTATAAAATAACCACATTTTTATTTGAATATTTACCCGGAAAAAATATTTGCGTTATCTCCGTATTTGGTTATGTTAATTTACTATATACGAATTTTATTATTCTGCTTCGTAACCACAAACTTATCCTCGTTCGTGCGTGAAAAAAAAAGTATTTTCTGTTTTACTTTTTTTCATATAGTTAGATCACATTGGAATAAAATCCTTCCTTTCTTATCCTTTTTGCATATTTTTGTTTAATTAACCCTTATTATTATTATTATTATTATTATTATTATTATTATTATTATTATTATTATTATTATTATTCCAAGAAGAACTCTTAAAGGTTCTCAATAGCGAAAAAGGTTTTTTTTTTCTTCAAAGTGGATGAGGCTGTGTGGTCCTCTTTCAGCACAACCACTTTTACATGGTAATAAAAGTGATTTTTTTTTATCCATTGACAAGAGACAGCCTATTCATTTCAGCGAAGATATTTAATGTTGGGTCTTGTTTTTAAGAAAGAAAATTAAACATGACATTTATAAAAACTGTCTTTTCAAAGCAGGACATACATCAATCCATATCACACGCAAACACCAACACCACGGCACGGCAGTAGCACGTACCACGAACGGCTGTTGTTCTGTTATCAAAATAATATGTACGCATATAATCAATACGAAAACTCGTAATTATTTGTTGACTTTTAAATCCTAAATCTTTAAACCCTAAAACTAGCAATAGCTTTATGTTGGATTTGTTTATTTCGAGATTATTGATCATCTTCCTTACATTCACTATCGTAGACGTAGCAGCTAAATCATATTTATACTAGTGGTTGTTACAGCAGCAGTTGTTGGGCCAAGGAATCGAATCTATTCAATTTTATTTAAAAATGTAATACATAAATTTTTGAATAGAAAAAAATATTTAGTATTTTGTTAACAAAATTTTGATTCGTCAATGTTTAAGAAGAGCGAATAAATTAGATGAAGTGAAGTAAGTACTTCATTAAAAGGCTATTCGTTTCGAATTTAATTTTCCGTCGTTTCTCATATTGCAGCAGGGTGTGTACAAAATTTCCAGAGTTACCTCCCTTATTGAATTTATTGCAATTTGTTAGATTCAAAATAATAAAAAAAAGTTTTATGTTCGACAAACCCGTTTTGTTTTTATATAAAATTTTTACTTTCGCATTTCAAAATGTCCAAAAAAAACTATTTTAAAACTATGCAAATCTTCCACCCCAAACAGCAGGCAAATATAATACCAATCGTGTTGTTGTCGTTAAAGAATTGTGTTGTTGGTTGTTAGTGTTTAATAATTTCTTCTCTGCTCTTGCCGACGACACACACAAAATAATCAATTTAACTTTTCAAATCTAATTAGTCTCGAATAAAAACCTGAAGATGTGAGTTTATGAAATTATTGTTTATGGTTGCTTTCTTTTTTTGTGTGCTGTTTTCGATTTTTTTTTAAATCTAGATAAATCGAAAATTTGATGTTCATTCATTGTTATTGACACCTCAAAATATTAACTTTTTTTTTCTTCTTTAATCGACG
This sequence comes from Xipholeptos notoides, assembly GCA_036873565.1. Lineage (NCBI taxonomy): Eukaryota > Metazoa > Mollusca > Cephalopoda > Idiosepiidae > Xipholeptos > Xipholeptos notoides. The sequence continues at coordinate 10,054 of JAYKTE010064889.1, forward strand.
TTTTAATCGATTTCGAACTAAAAATGATCTCACTTTAATGAAAATTTTCTCTCCTGGGTTTTTAATACTTAGTTCGCTTGAAAATATTTTTGAAAACATTGAAGTCTCAAAATGATTTTTTCTTTCTTTAAGGTTATTAATGTTTAGAAAAGTTAACTACGAAGGGCGACTAATACTATTCATGCTTTCTCGCATTTAATGTTTTCATCAGGATTTTCCAAAAAAATATAAATTTGAATTCTTGATTAATCTTTTCTGTTATTTTCATACGATCTGAATGAGTTTAATTCCATTTAGTCTATTGATCAATCTTACAGCATTTTTCAATGCTGCCGAATCTGCTGGTTGCTGCCGAGAAAGGCCTTGAGAAAAAAAAGGTTTTTTAAAACTCGTCTAAGTCGTTAATTGCGCGTATGCATGCAATATTTAAACAAAAAAATTTTCATGAAAAATAGATTAAAACACCCAAATAACTAATCATTCTTTGTTTTGAAATAGAACTTCCTAAAAAAAATAACATGCGTTAGTTGTGAAAAAGCTTGACGATAAACCCCAAACATATAAAAAAATGTTTCACTGATCCCGATTTGTCACTGTTGGTGGTGGTGGTGGCTGGTGTCTGCTTCTTTTCCCAGTGGCGAAGAAGATCAAAAAATGTAACCGTCAAGACAGGCAACAGACAATTGTTTTCAATTTTTGTAACTAAAACACATCGACCAAGGAACAATAATAACGTACCCAACCACATCCTCGCCCTATATAACAAGAAACTGAAATTTTCAGTGTCGAAATAGAATCTTTTATTCAGTTGAAAAGAAGTACTTCTTGGAACCCCCAAACTGACTGACTGAAATTATTTCTAAACAAAGATATCTTTTTTTTCATAAGTTTGGGCTTTGAACGAAAACCGAAACATTGAAAATAAAATACAAACTAAAAACTGTTTGGTAGCTTTCTCTGAATACTGTGTTTAGTGTTTTTGTATTTTTAATAGCTATTAATTAATATTTGTTGTTTTTATTATATTTAACTGGTAGTAGCTCTTAAGTTTAAAATTTAATGTATATTTATTTTTTACACAAAAAATACAAATAATTTTAGTTTTAATTTTTTAAAGTTTTATAAATGATTGCTGGAAAAATTTTATTTAAAGTCTTTTATAACATATCAAGGTCACTTAAATTTAAATCCTTAAAGTTTAAAAAAATGTCTTATTTGTTTGAACACAGAATTTTGTCGGATTAATTTATTTCATTACTTTGAAAAAAAACAAAGATATTCTTCACCCCTCATCTCCCCCTCTCTCTCTCTCTCTTTTCCTCCCCGTCTCTCCCTCTACCTCCCTCTCCCCACACAAAGTAAGATAATGTCGGGCGGATGGGTTGGTTGCCTGCCCTTTTGAGGTATATTCTTTCATAGAATTGATTATCTTTCGAAAATTTTTTTTAATGTAATCGGCACGACATCACAAGAACATCAAAAAAAATATTGACGAATAAAAATTGTTAAATTCTTTGGTTCATATATCAGCCCCCCTGACCTAGACTCTGATAGGCTAAGTTGATAGTTTTGCTAAGTCAGGGTCCAAAAAGTTAACAAACCAGAGAATTTAGTATAATTTCCAATCCAAACCTAATCCGTGCCTGTTAAGTTGTTATTAACTTAGTCATTTTAGTAGTGTGTTTGTGTTGCTCACCCCTATTTTTTTCTTTGGTTTTTTTTCCCACGGATACTCACTGCTATAACAATAATTTGAGCTTGATCCCAAATATTTGCTGAATGAAGATGATGTCATGTCAGCTGTCAGCACGCATTTTCATTTACTCTACTTATGGATAGTTTTCATTTTTATTTACTAGAAAATTGCAGCATTAAGTTTTCTAGGTTTTAATACTGATGATAATGATATTCGTAACAAGAAAAAAGTAGAATTTTTGACAAGCATTTAGAAATAATAGGCCCTAATTTTCAATGTTGACTGGAAACAGCTCTATTTTAGAAAATAATGGCCAAATTACAGACATTTTACTTGTAATATGTTTTTTAATAATTTATTTTTAACCTCATTTTATAAAAACATTTAACATTTACTTTTTTTGTTGAAAGCATAATTCATTAAACTTATAATATAATCTATTTAAAAATTACTACTTATTCAAGAAAATTATTTCTAAAAGTAGTATAAAATTACAAACTCCTGGTACGAGTGAGTATAATTATTGCATTATTAGTTTCCTAATTTTCTTTGCCAATAACAGACGGACAATAAATGATTTATACTTATTAGGTTTTCAAGTTCTGAGGGTCAAAGAGTACCTAATTCTTCCTATCTGTCTTTAACTCTTGTTGTTCACTCTTTTAGATTTATCAATGGTGGATAAGAATTTCATTTATGGCATGGTGGTTGGTAGTAGACTATTGGAGTGGTTTGTTTGTTTGTGTTTTATGGCATATCAACCTTTTTAGGTCATTTTTGATAAACGTTAGTTTTTGTCCACACAATATGCACTATTTAACCCATAGCTGGAAGGAATGTGGGGATTCATACTTCTCCCAAGGGTATTAGTCTGAATATATTGGAGTGGGGAACGGTATACAACTTTTTTTTTTACCTGCTTTTGAAAACATTTGCAGAGCTGATGAAGTAAGAAACTTGGAAAATAGATTATTGAAATTTAACTCAATTCCTTGTCTTTTCTAAACAATGTGTGTCGTTCATGTGTTAAGTTTCTGTATGAGCTGGCAATGGCATAAATTGGCTCCAGTGGAGTTGGACTGACCTAGGACCAGTGGTCACTGCATTGGACCAACCAGTAGTAGTAATGATATCCCTTGCCGGTGCCCATTAGAATTCTTTTTGTTTGTTTTGTAAGAATGAATGAAATCTTAGTTTTATTAAATATGGAAACATTTTATATTTTTGGCCAAATAAATGTGTCTTAAGAAAAACAACCAAAGTGAATAATATTTCTTAGATATTTTTTATGACATGTCTATCCATATGTCAATAGGTACGATAGGCATTTATGGTGCTGTGTGTGTGGTGACTGAGTGCTCTCTGCTCCTAGAACGCATGGCTTAAAAAGTGGTCCTTCCTTGTCCTTGTAATTGGTTCCAAGTGACATTCATGTGGATGTGAGGTTCATTCATTCCTGACTGCACAAATAACTACAAAAAGAATACAGAATACCTGAATGCTTAGGGGAAGTTGAATTGGCCCAGTTGGTAGGCTGTCAGACTTCGGAATCGTAGTACGTGAGTTCGAATCCCAGTACTTCCATTTGCATTCATATTCAGACTCATACTTGTGGGAAAGGTATGAATCCCCACTTTCTCTCCAGCTGTGATTAAACAGTGCCAAATTGTGTTATTCAAAAAACTAAGTGTGGACAAAAACTAATGTTTATCAAAAATGATTGTTCTCGGCGTTAAATGACCTAAAATGGTTGATGTGCCGTAAAACACAAACAAACAAACAAAAGCCTGAATGCTTATGGAACGTAACTAGTAGTCTTTCCGTAGAGTAAATAAAAGGTTTAGCTCCTCTGCCCAAGTTAGTTTGACATGAAAGGTCCTGATCTCAAGTAATACTTAAGAAAAGCCGAAGAGTACATTGGCTGGAACATTGTGAAGGAAAAACTGAAAATGAGTCAAAGTCAGATTTACTTACTTGAATAAAGAAAACTGATATTCTTTTTTTTAAATTGTTTTATCTAATGAGCTGTGGTTCAGTCCTTACAGAATTTATTGAAAAAGTCCCAACAAAAATTTCTCCTCCAAGCTTCAAGTTCCAGAATTTGTCTTAACATCATCTGAAAAATAAAAATTCTTTTTGAGTGATTGATTTAGAATTTTTGTTTGCAATTAGAAATTATGGTTAAAATTTATAGGTTTTGAGAGGGTGCCTCAGAAATTTGCTAAACACCCACCCCCTGTAACTTGAAAGTAAGTGCCAATAAAAAGTATAAAAATTTTTATACTATAAAACTAGTTAATATTCATAAGAAATTATAATATTGGATGAAAAAAAAATTAATTTCCCCATTTAGATCCAGTTGAATAAATGTTTTGTTAAAAATATTTGTAAATTTACATCAATAGAACAAATAAAGTAATGGTAAATTTAATTTATTTTTAAAACCTGATATTAAACAACATTTGAGAGCGTGATCGTTAAGTAGATTTGTTTTGTTGTGCTATATTTAAATGGCTCTGGTTGAAGCAGGGAAAGCCATGGGGGTAGTAACATGCCACTTTGACACAGGCCTGGGACTTGCAAACCTCGGTTGGGTCGGCTGTAGGAGGGTGCCTGTTGAAAAATTTATTTTGTCGTTTCTTTTATCTCTCCCCCTCTCTCTTTTCTCTCTTTTATTGTCTTAGACTGCAATAGAAGCCTTTTATTTGATTTTATTTAAAACATTTTGGTA
>JAYKTE010064999.1:0-14475 GCA_036873565.1 Xipholeptos notoides
GTTTTCACCCCTCTGCGTCCATTTTGCACAACCATCAACTGTTGGTAGTCATTCCTGGAGACAGAGAGACAATAAGTTATCATTATTATTATTATTATTATTAATATTATTATTGTTATTATTATTATTATTATTATTATTATTGTTTTCTCCTACACTGGGAATTCCAGAACACTCCGTTGCATCCAATTCAGATACTGCATGGTCTCATTAATATCATCTTCCGATATACTCTTTCAATGCATTATCATTATTTCGAGTTCTCACACCAGTCACTCACAGCGACCGCTGGCTTTCAATTAACTCAAAGTGACAAGAAGTCTTCTTGTTAGGCTCCAGCAGGTCCCGCTCCATTCCAATCACAGATTGTATGGAGCCACATCTCCTCGGGATTTTACCCTACTGCGTACAGCAGAAATGACATATAAACAATTAAAATGCTGCCTTCAAGAAAAATTGCCTATACGTGATCATAAAGTCTCTAAACACTTTGGAATTTTCATTGAAATATAAAATGGAAAAATATATGAAAATTATTATTTAGTATTCTTTGCCTGAGTTAATTTATTTTATACAGAAAATGGTTAGAAGCAGTTTATAAATAATTATTATTATATATAAGAAGATAAGACTTTATGAACACCCTGTATAATATTAAACATGAACAGTATTTAAGTGTGCGTTTTTCTTTTCAGAATATGGATAGTAATTTGTTTTCTAGAGAAATAAATTATATTTGTTTATGATTGATACATGAGTTGTTGTAGTTTTATTATTTTCAATACTATTGTTTCTTTCGGAATTTTTTGCATTAATCTTTTTTCTCGGATAAAAAAACCCAAAACATAGTGTGAAACTCGAAGACAACCTTAAAAGCTGTCGAAAACGAAGTAAACAATGAAATTCTATTCGTTAATGGCTGAATTTAACAATGGATAATCTTGTTGTGCTGAAGTGTCTTATGGCATTTCGTTTGGTGTTTTGTGGAGGAAAGGCGGCTCGGCACAAATCTTCCGAAACAACAAAAAGTAAATAAATAAAAAAAAAAAGAAATAAAAGCGAACCAGAAGAAATGCAAAAAAGAAATATAGAAGAAAATGAGAAAAATAAGAAAAAAAGAAAATGTCAACAAAATTAAACATTTAAATAAAACGGGAAGAGAAAAACAAAAAAAAAACAGGAAAAAAGAAAAGAAAAAGGAAAAAAGAAAAAAGTTAATGAAGAAATAAAAACAACAAGATATAAACGAATTTATTAACAGGAAAAAGAAAAACCAGAAAAAAATTTAAAAAGTAAAAAGTCAAAACTAGAAAGAAGAGAAAGAATAAACAAACAAAAAAGAAAGTGAAAAAAGGGGAAAATCCACATAAAAAATTAATGAACAAAAAAAAAAAAAGGGAGGAAGGCAGAAATCAAGAAGAAAGAAACAATAAATGAAAGTAATTTAAAAGAACAACAGATAGAAAAATTAAAAACAAAAATAAGATTGTTTGTTCGTTTTGTTTTACGGCATATCAACCATTTTAGGTAATTTAATGCCAAGAACAATCATTTTTGAGAAACGTTCTTTTTGTCCGCAAGTAGTTTTTTGAATAACACAATATGCACTATTTAATCCATAGCTAGAGGGAAAATGGGGATTCATACCTTTTCCAATGGTATTAATCAAAATGTGAACGTATACAGAGCGACTACCCATCCACTGGTCCAAGTGGACTTCCCAACAAAAAGAAGTAAAATAAAACAAAATAAAACAAAACATTTACAACCAAATAATAAAAATAAGAACAAAAACAACTAAGAAATGAAGTAAAAAATATTTTAAGATCCTACACAAACAAACAATATCAAATCTGAATCTTTGAATGTCCCAATTGATTTTTAATTACAAGAAACCTTTTAATTATGCGAATACTCAGATTTGGCAACGCCACCATTAAAAAAATCTTCCAAGTTCTTAAAATTTTTAAATTTCATTACAGAATCAAATTTCGTTAAAGAAAATATTTATTATGTCATAAATTTACCTAATTCTTTGGAGTCAAATATCTACAAAACATCTCTTGAAAAACTGAATAATGGCTGCTAATATGAAAAAAAGTCATGTATATTCCATGTAAAGTAGACAAATATGTTCGCCAAATACTACTACTACTGCTATTATTATTATTATTATTATTAGTATTATTATTATTATAAGATGTCACACCAATTAATAAATGCTTACACAGCTAGTAACTTCCGAGGCAATCATCTGCAGATGCCATTATTTACATTTTTACTTGAATCAGAGTGACAACAAGTCTCCTCGTGAACTCTTGTAGGCTTCGCTCAATTCAAGTCAAAGACTGTATGGTACCATATCATCTTGGGTTTTAACCCTTCTGCTTTTAGCGCTCACACCCTCTAACTTCTTTGGGTGATTCCTGTAGACAGAGTGACAATAAATCTTCAATGGTCCTTTCTTGTTGTTGTCATTGTTGTTTTTGTTGTTGTTGTTGTTCTTCCTCCTCTTATTATTATTATTATCATTATTATTATTATTATTATAATTATTATTATTATTATTATTATTACTATTATTATTATTATTATTATTATTATTATTATTATTATCATCATCATCTGTAACTAATGCTGTTACTATTCATATATTCTTAGAGCCATTACATTGGTTGCTCTAGTTACATGAACCCATAAGAGTAATCTCGTTTGATCCCTAAATCTAGTCCGGAAATGATATTTTAGGGTTGCTGAAAGGGCGGTTCAACCTGATTTAAGCATAAATAAATCGAAGTTTTGAGAACAATTGCAATTAATACAACTATTGCTGCTATTGCAATCAGTATTATTGAAAAGCTATGAACAATTACCCACCAAAAATCTGTAATACTTGTCTAGTTGTAGTGGAGTTTTTGAATAAACCAACCAAACCTGAGAAGAGGGTAAATTTCTCTAAAAGAGGCATCCATAATATGCATCAACATCCTGTGAATGATGTCAAATGGTATCATTTTTGTGAGACCTAACGGTAAAGTCTTTGTTCAATCCTTATGAGTATGAACCGGACGAAGTGATACATATTGCCTCGGCCACTGTCACCACACAATTGGTACAAAACAATTTGCGATTTGCGAACCAAAAAGGGGAATTGGGACTTCAGACTTTCTGTAGATTGCGTTGAACACAATAAATGGAAAGAGGCTGAACCAACAGCGGAGACTTATTATCGCTCTGTCTTTAGGAAGCACCACTATACATTGGAGAAATCTGGACTCTGCTGATGGCAGGTTGGGGTATTTGATGTGATGCGTTGGGAATCCAAGAAGATGCAGTAAGATACTGTCTTTGGCTGAAATGGAACAGGGTCGGCTGGAGTTTTACAAGTAGACTTATTGTCACACTGAATCTAGTAAAAGTCACTGGTCATTAAGAGCGTGCAAGCGCTGGGTGTGACTGGTGTTAGGACTAATATTAATTATAATTAAATATATAATAATTGCAAGATAGATAAAGGTAAAAGTTAAAAATAGACAAAGTAGTAATATTATAGGCTAGAGATAATAGATTCAGTTTAAAAGTCCCCACAATTAGCACACAATTGTCCCCAGAACCTGTGTCGCAACAGATAATGGAATTGAGTTTCGATAGTTCTAAATAAGCATTATCTGAAAGTGAGGGTTCAATTTAAGTGCAATAATTACTAATGATAATTGTCAAGACTTAAAGCCAGTACTCAGCCATGGTTAACAGAATGAGAACAGTCTAACCATGTGGGTTGAATAAAGAATTAAGTTTGAATTTCTGTGGAAACTTTCAATTACCACATGAAGGCTCAAAAGTTCTATTATCTGAAGAATTCTGAAGGATTCATCGGCTAAAATCTTGTGAAGATAGTCATAAAGTTGAATCCAATAGTTTAGAATATTTTTCTTATTCACATATTTTACTTCAAAAATGTTTCTATTCGTTCCACTTCTACTTGAATTTTAATATTCCTTGAATAAATTCATATATTTCAAAACATGAATATTTCTAAAAACAAAGAAAAAAAAAGAAAAAGAAAATGGGTAAAATATAGGAAAAAAAGCATAGTTGTATTAAACGTTACAAAAATACTTTTAACTTTCTATTTCATGTTGTTCTCTATCCAGTTATTTATGCTTTTTGTAAGGGCAAAGAATAGATTTGATGTACATCTTTATTTATTAAAAAAATTTTAATTTAATTTTTTGTCACCGTTCATCTTCAGAATATAACGATAGAGTAAATGTTTCTCCAAGAAGAGAGATCCGAGAATGATGTTAAACTGGATCTTGGAAATTTAAAATGTTTATACTAGTGTACCATAACCGTATTATCTTATTTCTGTAATAACTCGTCTTGTTGTTATTATGTTGATTATCTGCAAAGCGAAAGAGCACTTCTTCCACAACGGAAACAATCGCAATAAAGACATTTTCTCATATTTAATAAAAATATCAATATATTCTTATTCAATTGAACTCTGAGACAGAATAGTTGAGGGTTTTCTTTTTAATATAAAATCTACTTTAACGGCACCGATAAACCTATACCCACACCCATACATCTTCTTTTCCTCCTCAAACCGACCTCATAGCCTCAGACTGTCTGTCTGCAAGATCTCCGAAAGATCGACTATCAGAAAACGACCCTATTTCTCAAATTATCTAATTTTAAAATTCAAACATCTCAAAACTCATTTACTTACTAGTTTCGCAGAAACTAACTATCAACAAATTTAACTTAAGCATAAAACATATTAGTGTACTGTATTACCTCGGTGATATGTCAAAGACAAATAATCATCCACAAAGGTAAAAAAGCTTACTCGCTTCATTTCTAAGCCACCCGTCAAATTTAAAATTACATTTAACTTCACATCAACCCAAATTCACTAGATTTATAAGTTCTATGGCATATCCCCACCAACTAGCTATATATCTTGTTACACATGAACTAAACTTTGGAATAAGACATAAATTTGACAGACGTCACATAAAATACAGTACATAAAATAATGAAAAATAACAGATATTTTCTGAAAAAACAAATCCATCAAGAATGTTTAAATAAAACTCGATGGGTAGATGAATGTTTTAACAATGCTTATTTTTTCTGGAGATTCTTTATGAAAGATGTTTTAAGAAAACCATAGTTTTTCAAGAAATAATTTCTCCATGAATTTTACAAAAATATTTTTCTTTGCATTTTTTATGTCAAGTGATCTCCTCTACCAGAAACACCTGTGAGCCGATATCACCTATTCCAATATCCAACACGATACAACCAAAGTTTCTACACATTTTTTAGGAAGAATATTTCAATAATAACCACATTTTTTTTGGAAATTTCTTCTCGCTGATGATTAACCAAGCAATTAAGTATTTTTCAACGAACCGTTTCTAAACAAAATTATCCATCACTAAATAACTTTAAGATAAGTAATATACCGTAAAAAAGAGAGCAAACAATGTATATTAAATGCAATACTTGGTCCATTTTCATTCAATCTCTATATCCAAACACCAATTCTATATCCAAACACCATTCTTGAGAGTAGAGTTCAATCTGTTATGACTTAGTTTCTAAATATATGCACTTCTTAATATCACTGGCAGTAAAGATGGGACCTCCAGCCTCTAAATTATTATCTCTGAGAAATTAATACCAACGCATTTAACTGTTATACCCTGGGTTCATATCTAGCCATCAACACATAGAAAAAAAAATAGAAAAGGAATATTCCAAACTGTGGACAACAGTTTATCACAATCGGCTTGCACCGATTTCTCATAAATACAATTTTACCCATAACCAGATGTTGACTCACCAATCTTCAAAGTTAGTGTTTGAAAATGTCCATGCGCAAGAGGCTTTGTATATTTCTTACGGTCAAAAATAAAAAAGGGAAATCTCAATAACAGGCAGAAGATACTTCTTCCACAAAAACTTGCGCCTTTTTCTGAACACTTTTCTGTATATGAAATCCCAGAAACCTGTCCATTCAACTAGTGGGAAACATGGTGGTCTGGTTATCCACACACCATTTTCATCAACAAATATAACACCACTGCCAACAATAACCAGTGGTAAACATGGTGGCTTGGCTAACCACTCAACACCTTCACCTTCGACAACAACAAAAACAACAGCAACAACACCGTCAAAAACCACAACAACCAGTGGGATTTGTTCGATCTACTTAACATTGTCGACAAACAGCACCAACAACAATAACAAAAGTTAAAGGTTTCCTTTAACAAACATTTACTGACCTTTGGCTAAAATCAGCAACAAATGAGAATATCAGCCTATTTTCATCAACACAAACTCGATAACTGAAATCAGTTCTAAAATTCAGCTTCAAACACTCAACATAGAAAACAACAACATTCAACATTCTGCTGCTACTGTTGCTTTCTAACACTATTAAAACAACTATTTCAAGCTAAATGACAATTCTCATTTCACTCACTACTTACGGAAAAATATCAAAAACTTCATATAATCTATTTCAACTCTATGTCAAACATTATTAAGCTGTCCTGGTTTATTTTTAGATTTAAACATTCTACATCTAAATTTTATTATTCTTTAAATTACCGGCTTCTACAACATATTATTGTAAGTAATTCAGGTAAAAGAAAATCCAGTATTGGATCAATCGAATTAAGTTATTCCAACGGGGGAAAGGTACTATTTCCTGCAAAATGTTTCCACTCGTGATTATTTTGCTTGCCCAATAAGTAAAGTCGAGACTGTAAGTAAAAAAATTAACAAACAGAAGATCCTAATATAAAAAAAACAACACAATAATTACATTGGCTGTTCAGATGAACAGATATTAGTGGATTTGTTAAAATGGAAAGGGGAATACATATATACACTCTAACAGAGATATTGAAACACATTCAGCAGACATCTTTTGGAAATACAGTCAGATAAAATATTGATAACATATTCAGCTGAATTGAGAACCGTAATGGCGCTTTCATTGGACAGGAAAGAATTGGCATAACTTTGCAGCTACTGTTTATTGGTGCCAAGCAGACTGAAGCAGGCGTCCGATTCGAATAACAAACAAATTGAAACAGTCAGTATAAATCATGTCCGCAAAAATAAACACGAAAGTGTAAATAATTGAACAGAAATATTTAAATATGAGAGAAAAAAAACGTAGATACATAAAAGATACAAAAAATAACTGTTAGTATAATTCCACACAGAGAAAAACAAGCACCCCCCAAAAAAAACAAAAAAAACGAAACAATATAATGGACAAAACTAGCGTCAAAGCAACGATAGGATTCAAAGCGATGATATATCTGTTTTCATGAGTCTTTATGAGTTTATTATGAAAGACACAAGCGTGAAATATGCACGCGTATACGCATGCATAGTCGGTCACAAACAAATATAAAAGGAATCACCAATGAAAAAGTTGCCTAATTAAACTAAATGTAAAGAAGCGATGCATCACTTTTAATATTCTGAGTTATATTTTTTGTTTTTGACTTACAATTAAAATGTATTGAGACATGATTAAAATGATTTTGTTTAATGTTGCTTGACAAAATCTGATAAATTCTTTTCCAGGCGAACTGTCTATAAACATAGCCAATCAAACATATTTTTCTTTGTTTACATCTAAATATAACAATGTCATATCTTTACGGTTAAGTGTATATTGTGAATCAAACACTGTCAGATACTAAGGACCACCATGATAAAAATAAAGGAATTTATAAACTAGGTTAATTAATAAGAATTTTAGGAATTTCTTTAAAAGAAAACGCAGTGTAGCATTACTAATTACTATTGAGACATGTATAATAGAAATGGTGAACGAGAATAATTAGTTGAGTATTAGGAATTTGTTTTTAAGAAAGGAAAAATATATTTATCAGGCTGCAGAATTGTTTTTACCTTTTCAAAACCCAGAGCTCCTCTTAATTTTTTGAAAACAAAAACCCTAACTGTTTGAATAGCTTGATTTTCATATTAAGCAATTCAAGCAATTAGGGTTGTTGTTTTTGGAAAAATTAAATTCAACTTTTTGTGAAATGATTAAAATTTCAACTAAAATTATATTGCTATGCTTATCGTTGGTAAAATATGTAATTAATGTGGTGGAATTTATAAGGAATTTACAGAAAGGTTTGATTGGATGAGAGAACATTTAAGGTAAAACAACATAAGCTTTTAGTCTTTTTCTCTTACCTAGCATTGTTTCCCGTCACCTAGAGATTTTATGTTTGATGTACAAAAACAAAAAATAAAAGTACATACCAACATAAATAAATGAAGCATGGAAAATAACTCTCTGGTACGTGTTCGTTTTATTTTTAGTTTTTTTGTTTGGACTGACGTGAACCTGTAAGTACATTCAACTGAAAAAAATGACAACTTCAATCAAGCCAACATTGAAAGTTTGAAGGTTCATTTACTGAGGAAAATGTAAATCTTAATATGTTCTTTTTATGAATTTCCACCATTCCATCCAGTCATGGATTAAATAGTCCATGTTGTGTTATTCAAATAACTACATGTAGACAAAAAGAACGTTTATCAAAAATGATTGTTCTCGGCATTAAATGACCTAAAAAGCTTGATATGCCGTAAAGCAAAAACAAACAAAAAATTAAATATAGGATTCCAGAAGTCCCATCAGACATGTTAAAGCGTAACAATAGCAATTTATGCAGTTTAGAACAGAATTACTATTTCCATATCTCTAAAATATTTCACTTTATCGAGAGCAAGTTGGTCAAAACTCTTTAATCTACTTGGAAACGTTAATTTTAATTGAAGTATTACTGGAAATGTTGACATACCATAAATGGTCAAAGGGAACTGACTCACTTTCGTTCATACCTAAAGAAAATCCAGTGTAAAAAATGCTAATGATAGTGCATCATAAATTACAGTGAATAATTACAGTTATTAAATTAAAAAATAGAATTATATTTCAAAACCCACCCCACATTTGCACTCGGCGCTTATGAAGAATATAAAACCTTGATTCATATGTAAAAACGATTATATTAATATTTAACAGAGCCTAATGTGTATTAAAATGTATACTGTAAGAAAATTTAATTTAACTGTGCATTTTTTCTATTTGAATAATTGAAAAAAATCGCTACAAAGAAAAGCACATTGGCAATGGCAAATAGGCAGCATTAAATTTGAATAAAACATTCCTTGATTTGACTTGACTTTTTATATATGTCTTAATTTATAGAAATAGAAAAGTTTCGGAAAAATTGAAATTGTACAAAAAGAATGTAAAGTTTAGATGGAAACCGCAAAAGCTAGCTAATCTTTGGCTTTTCCTCGTAGCATGATAGCTATGGGGTTACTTAGTGAACAGAACACTTATTAAGAAATTGTTCGAACGGCAATAGTCTCATTTAATCACCCGTTTTTAAGCGAAATATCCGTGTCACTGTCATAAATCTCGTTATCATGCCTCGCCATTCAATTTGATTTCTTGGTAATTCGTTTTCTCGTAAAAAGGAGAACTATAAAGATGGCAAAAAGAATTATAGTTTAACTTGACTTATCTTTTGAGATAATGTTCACAAGTAAATTAATCATATTCTCCCAGTTGTAAAATTTTTTGAACTTTTTGTTGTTTTATTCTTAAAATTCTATTAATGCTTTCCAAACGTATAAAGTTGAAAGATCATGTGATATAGAAGTTATCACAAAAACGCAGATGTTGTACATTTGTGGGAAGTTAATATTAACAAAACAATATTTAATATTGATGGCAGTAAATATTGTCGCAGCAAATAAAATGCTGAATTGTAATTGGTCAGATTTGGGGACAAAGCTAGCCAAAATTTCATCATCCATTTGTAAATTAAGATTGAAATAACGAATTCATTAATGCAAATTTAGTAACGGAAAAATTTCTTATGAATTTATACACCGTTTTTTCCAAAAAATACCCACTAATACTTTTATATGTTAATAAAGCCAATCAACCAAGCAAAAATATGAACTTTATTGAATTGAAATTAATGCTTTTAAAATAAAATTCACTGTGATAATCCATGTTGCACCCCAAGTCACAATGATCTTGATGTCATATCTTAAAATTCTCCTTAGCGTGAGCATCTCTACTGTTGGAGAATTAGTTAATTAATATGCATTCGTAATGTAGGCCAATTAGCCAATCGGATGGATTTTAGGTTTGTCGGGGACGTTGTTGATTGGGTGAAGAGAAAGCCAGACTATAAAATGGCGTATGCGGCTGAAATTTGCACTCCTTACCTCCGTGACAAGATAGACACGCCGTTGAATTAAACAACCGAAAACGTGTTGTACGAAGGTGGATTAAATTTCGCTCACCCACCAGTTTAAAATTGATGGGAATTCGACTACCATCCTATTTTTAGACTTGACAAGAATCAGGCAGCTAAAGGCAATTTTGAAAGCCGGACTGATGAACGAATCGACATTTGATAGCAGTTTAAACGTTTTTTCGCTTTTGTTTTAAAAACTATTCTTAATGGGACAATTTCTGAGTCAATTGAATTATGCATTGCTTGGGACAACGGAATATAGTAATCTACACTTTATTGTTCATTTTCGATGAAATGATATCTGATTTTTACTTAGCTGCGTGAAGTTTACAAAAGAATACTGAATTGTTTATTTTAACCACACATCTTTCTTCAATTACGACTTTTTTCCAATTTTTTCGGCTTTTAAACTTTGTGCTCTGTAAAATACTTGATTTTCTGCTTCAATATTTGATTATTAATCAAACCGGGGATTTTCCTATTATTTCTTGTGCTTGTTAATTACTTTTTGAAGGGTCGAAGTTGCTGACTCAGTTAATTTTCAGGAGGTTGCTACTAGAGAACTGCCTGCCTGCCAAACCAGCATCATCTACCCTGACAAGGGCGTGGCCCGTTGAATACACAACGTAGTGCCTGCCACACCCTGGACGCTTGGATTTGAATCTTAATTTTATTTTTCCTAACTGGTTTCGAAAAGCCTTTGAATGTACTTTTCTAGTAGTTATTTCGCATTGGTTACTGTTTCTTTGATATTTATGAGTCCACTTCCACCTTCCTTTCTTTATATGTCTAATCTCTCTACATTGTTTTTCGAGCGAAGTACCTGTTCATCATCTAAGTCCTCTGGTCCAGGTTTCTAAGTTCCTTTGTCCACCTCAAATATGGTCCTGAGTATGTCACCAGGGCTACAGCCCATGTGTTTATTCCCTTGCGTAGAGTTTTGTTTCTAGTAATTTTCTGGTTCTTCTGATGTATTCCTGGCTGATCACTTCCTTCGTTTCTGCTTGCTTTGTGGTATTTGCTTTGAGAATACCTAGGTATATTATTATTATTATTATTATTATTAATATTATTATCATTCTAGTAGAAATTCATGACATTTTTTTAAATATTTGATTGATTTCATGTCTAATCCCTGAGAGTCTTATTCGTAACCACACAACACTAAGAAATTCGCTTAATTGAGAGCTAATGCCCGCATTGTTGAATCAATCTTCTTTCTTTCTGTTTGCATGTTTGGTTATAGGTATTTGCTTCAAAGCTTTATGTTCCCAAACTTTTTTCGTTCCGTTTTCTCCTTCTTTATCTAAATTCTTCCTATCTTATCGCAAAACTGGTTAAATAGCCGGACTCTTATACACGAACCTGCGCACTTTTCTCTAATGAAATTTTGAATTTCTTTAGAGCAGTCTTCACTTTATCACTCTACTCCTTATTTGATTATATGCTGTCAAACCATCTTCATATATCTACAAGCTGTTTTAGACATTGCTACAAAATCATTATCATTTGAATAATAATAGAAATAATATTATTAATAATACTGGAAGAATAATTAATATCAATTATAATAAAAGTAGTAGTAGTTATAATAATAATAATAATAATGATAATATTAATAATAACAATGGTAATTATAAAATAAGAAGTGGAATAAAAAATGGTATTAATATTAATAATGATAGTAGTAATAATAATAATAATAATAATAATAATAATAATAATAATAATAATGATAATAATAACTGAATAGGAAAATAATTCACCGGGATCTTTGCAAAATACGTATATTAACTAGAACACTCGGAAATGGTATATGGACAAGGCTGAAACTGCGCAAGAAAATGAAACCCACAAAATCCTTTATTCGATACAAAGACTTGGTATAAAGCAATCCTGTGCTGTGTACATTTTTCCTCGGTCTGACGGACCGAGAAAATCATGTCCATTGTGCCACATACTGGCCTAAACCGGCTTTGGGCTTCGAGTAGTACCGTGGGGCTTATAAACTTGTTTAGTCTGTTTAGTAGGAGCCTGGCAAAAACCTTGCCAACAGATTCCACAAGACTTATTCCCCTGTGGTTTCCCCAATTAGATTTTTTTCCTTTCCCCTTGTATAGTGGGATGAGGATTGCATCAATCCAGTTTTTAAGCACGTGTGCCCCTGACCAGACATTGGATATCAACCGATGCACCTCAACCGTAATCTGTTTGCTTCATGCCGGATGATCTCGATAGAGATACCATCTAGTCCAGGCGACTTCCCCGTGTTTATGACCTTGATCGCCATGTAGATCTCAGAGTGCTGTAATATTATGAAAGTTTAGGACAGTTTAAAATTAGATTCTTGATTGCAGTTCCATAAGAATAATGCGAAGTTGGGCAGCAAGGTTGGAGCAGAGGGAAAAGATTGTCTCTAAAATCGTATTACACAAGTTCAAATCCCAGTTAAAACCATTGCATTCACTTTTAAATGTCTCGGGGAGATGAGGCTAGTTAACTCGTGAGAGTAACTCATCTATGTGAATGGCAACACTGATTCCAAAAGCCTGGGGATATAAAAAACACATTAAAATGGCCTTGAGCCTAACTTGGTTTCGTGCTCGACCAAGTAAATATATACATAAAAATACATATTTTGAGAGATTTTTGGAATTTTAAAGGTTAACGGATTATCAACGGCCAGCGAGAGGGAGCCAAATCTTTTGACCGGGCGGCAAAAACAGTTGCTATGCCACTGGTTGCAGTATATTAAAAAGATTAGAGCAAACGACAAATTCTTAAGTAACAAACCAGAAATTGAAATAGTTCAAACGAGTTCAAACCTGAGGTGCTGGAACCTATTTCTTTTTTTTCCTATTATTTTTGGTGAAGAATGGGGTTGGGTTATGGTTATGGTTGAGTGTATTCATCGTTATAGTCTCATTTAATTTGTCAAATAAAACTAACCAGATCTCGTAGGTTAAAACAAAATGGATGATCCAATTCCAAAACTTGATTTGATATAATAATATAGACTTTTATCGCCATGTATATGTCATAGATCAAAATCCACAAGTCGAATAATGCAGTAAGATTTATAGTGAGAGTTTATACTTATCTATCTATCTATCTATCTATATATTACTATTATTTATCTATCTATCTATGTCTTTCATGTTTCTTTTGTTTTCACTTCTTTTATGCATATCTCTTTGGTTAAATAAAATACAGAAAAACAAAAGGGTTAAAAACGGAGATCAGGTTCGGTAGAGAGAACGAGGAAGAAGAAAAAAAAGTAAAGATCATTTGTATTATTCTATCCATAATTCTTCTCGCAGTTATTCATCATCTCTGTTTCTTCTAATAATTCTTCTTAGTTTTTCCTCTTCAATTTCTTCATTTTTCTAAAATTCTTTTTTTTTCTTATTCTATTTTTGTTCCCCTACAGTTTTTTTTATTTCTTTCTATTCCTATTCTTTTTTTATCTAATCATTCTTCTTTTTATTAGCATGATTATCGTTACTATCATTATTAGTTTATTATTGAATAATTTGATTAGTATCTAGTTTTGCAGTCATCATCAAAAATAGGGATAAGCAATGGACCCGATACTCGGACGCGAGTGGGCGCCGACAACGAGTTTGTGTAGTGGCGCCTTTTTATGAACAAGAAAAAGAAAGAAAAAAAAGGAAAATGTTATTGATGTAGGAGATGAAAATGCTTTTCTTTTTGTCTCTTGGTAGCAACAAATACTAGATTATGCATTAAAAATCAAACCCAAATGGATATATTTGCCAAACCCGATATTATTGCATGTTATCTATTTCATTTTGACGTTCGGCATTTACTAATCTAAAATGATTAGGAAAATCTTTAATTAGGATCAAGTGACAGCATATTTCCTCGTATTATTTCTTGTATTTACATATTCATTTGTAATGTACCAATTTTATTAACTTGCTTTCTCTGGATTGATCGTCATGTTAAAATTATACATATCGGAACACAAATGCAAGTATTACATACCCCCAAGTAAATATCATTAAATATATATAATGATATTCACTTGGTCGAGCACTATCCCAAGTTAGGCACAAGGCCATTTTTAAGTGCTCATCCCTGGACTTTTGTAATCAGTGTTACCCTTCACCTAGAT
>JAYKTE010065220.1:0-14473 GCA_036873565.1 Xipholeptos notoides
CAAAACAACTGAAAGAAGTCCCCAGGCGTCCATAAATTCAATCCAATGTCTGTTAGCGCTTACTGAGGGTGGACCAGCGATTGATCATCCCTGGTTGGGTCGGCGTGGTGAAGGGGATATGATGTTGCGAGACCCGAAATCCCCTAATGATCCACGTACAAAAACATCACTGATGACACCCTTTAGCGCCCTCATTGAGGTGCGTATGTTTCAGTTAGAAAATTAAAAATGCTTTC
This sequence comes from Xipholeptos notoides, assembly GCA_036873565.1. NCBI lineage: Eukaryota > Metazoa > Mollusca > Cephalopoda > Idiosepiidae > Xipholeptos > Xipholeptos notoides. Next base: position 237 of record JAYKTE010065220.1, read on the forward strand.
TTTAAGATAACACTAAAAATCTTTTATCTAATTATACAGTCTGGAAATTTTGTTGGCAGTGAAAATATACCCTCAACAAAATTTCCAACGTGGATGATATTAGGGTGAATGCTTTTGGATGTAAATGCTTATAATAAATGTTTTCTAATAGGCGTTTTTCTTAATAGAATTTTTCCTTTTGAATTGTAAATTCTAGTTAGGAATTTCCTCTTTGTATATTACAGGCTGTCCTAAAATAATGTTTACACTATTTGCATTATAATAACTTGCCTAGCTTATTGATTTTAACTATAAAACAAGATAAATATTATTGCCAAATAATTTATTTAAAGACTTAAAACTGAAATGAAGAGAAAAAATAAAATTCTTCCTGAGGAAAATTCTCCTTGGTTAAAGTTGTAAAATGGTGTAATTTGCTTATTCTCCCTAAGATGTTCAAACAAAAATCTAAGAGAAGAAATGGAAGTATATACATCTAACACCATCTCATCTATACCATTTCAACTTCCAAAAACAACTTGTTTGATTATTTCTCATTTTAAAGTGGTTTTCCAATTTTAAGTTGACTAAGCCATTTTGAAATTGATTAATTCTTTTACTTGAAATTAAGTCTATTTTAAGTTGATTATTATCATTTTTAAGTTGAAATGGTGTAGTATTAAAGCACATTGTTCTTTAATTACAACTCTCATTTTTTGAATGAAAAGTTTTTTCTATTAGAAATTCTCACAAAGAGAAATCCTTGGTTGTTAATCTGGTAATTTAATATTTGCTCTTTCTTCATCCAATACATAGAGGATAAATACCTTTTCAAGCACCAAACCAAGTTAGGTTCAAGGCCGTTTTCACATGCTCATTGCATACCCACACTTTTTGTAATCTGTGTTGTCCTTCACTTAGATGAGTTACTCTCTTGTTTGTATTTTATGGTATATCAACCTTTTTAGATTGTTTAATGCTGAGACCAATCATTTTTTATAAACATTCTTTTGTCGACAAGTCTCTTTTGAATAACATAATATGCACTATTTAGTCCATAGCTGGAGGGAATATGGGGATTCATACCTTTCATATGGGAATTAGTCCAAATGTGAAAGTAAAAGGAATGGCTCCAATTCAAACTCGTATATTACGATTCTGAAGCCCGACTGCCTATCCACTGGCCTAAATGGACCTCCCTTTAATACTTTATAATCTTTTAAATAAACCACATCCATAATAGTATTTTTTTTTCTCATCTGCTTCTTTTACAGAATATTTTCTATTTTTATTCTCTCTTTTTGTTCTTTCTGGTGCTCAACTTTGATCCCCAAAAAATCAAGCCATACACCTGAAGCCTTATTGTTAGAAAACCAGGAAAGTATTAATTGGACTATTTTCCTTATCCATATTATTCTCTTTCTCACATTTTGATGGAATCACTTTTTGTGAGAAGGAAAATAATATGGGTGAGGAAAATAGACCAATTAATACTTTTAGAATTCATCATACCTCATCTCAAGGATTTCGAAAAATAACAGAAAGTCCTAATTTGATCTAATATGGATACAAGATTTTATTTTTATTTATTTTCCTTAACAGGGTGAGACTATAATGGTTTTTACTTCTGAGATAAGGTTGAATTTGTGTTTTATGGCATATAAACCATTTTAGGTCATTTAATACTGAGAACAATCATTTTTGGTAAACGTTATTTTTTGTCCACACATAGTTTTTTGAATAATAAAGAAAAATAGCCAAAGTGGTGTATATAAGTTTAATATAGATTTTAGAAATATACAGAGGTATACTTTACAGTGGGTGCAATAAGTATCTGATAGAAAGAAAAAAGTTGATGTATTTTTATTGCACAAAAACAAATTAATAAAGTGCTATTCTAATGTATTTTTGTAAGATAAATACAAATCTCTTATATATTTATTTCATCTATCTTCTTAAAGTTTGGATCTTTATCCTTTTAGTTAAATGTTATTTTGTTGGATTTTATCTTCAACTTTATATCTTAAACTAAAATGTCTGTAAATGGAATGCAAACAAAAAAATCTAATTCTGTTTTGGTTGCCAAGGGTCACCAGGTTTTTCTTTGAGCAATAATTGAACTAGAATTGTCTTATATTTTTTTTTCGGAATCCTTGAGATGAGCTATGATAAATTCAACAAGTATTATTCAGTTGAAACATAGTGAGACAAAGAATAATAAGGATGAGGACAACAGTCTATATAATGCATGTATAATAGTTTCAGAATATTTACAAAAAAGAAAAAAGAAAAAAAAAAAGAAAAAATTAAAACTAAAATGAAAAAAACAAAAACAAACTTATTTTAAATATAACAGAAAATCACTAAAAATGTACAGAAATAAGGAAAAAAGAATAAAAAGAACAATTCATTTTTAGGTAGGTATATTCACATAAATTAAGAGTTGTTATTTCTAATCATTCAGAAACAAAATATTTCAAGTGAAAATTATTCTTAATGCATCCATTTTGAGAATGAATTTTTTTAAATTATGGATCCTTCAAAATGTTAATTAAATATTGAATTAATAAAATACAAATCCTCAAATTGAAAAAATTAACCTCTCACTTTCAAAGGAACTAATACTAAGCTCAAATCAATATTTGAACAGGTCTATAGTATAATGGATTAGAAACTGGTTATCCATAGTGATAAGTAGTACTTTAGGTTCATGGAAGTTTATATTTTGGGATAGTTTATAAAAAATTTATAACAAATAAGTGGAAGATTAATATGAATGGATTTTTAAAAAAAATCTAATTAGATTTTAGTTTGAAGTATCTGCAGAAGACTCCTTTACTTATTTAATGACTGAAGAAACAAAACAAAAATGAAAAACAAACAGTAAACCAAAAACAAAACTCTTAAAACAAAATAAACAATTAGAAATTATCAAAAAATCAGATATATTAATATTCTTGTGTGGGAAATCAATTTTCAAGAGATCCATAAAAGAAGTTAAGAAAATATTTTTTTTTACATTTCTGACAAAGTTATTTTTGGTTTAAGAAAAATGTCATTATTTTAACTAAAAGTTAACTTGACAGAAAATAGCTTTTTGTTTAGTTTTTCTAAGTGAATATGCTTAACTAGAATAACTTCATGATTTTAAAATGAATATTATTTGGTGGAGTGTTCCTTTTGTTTGAGAGCATAACAATTTTTCAAGTTGATCTAGGTTTGTTCTCATTCTGAATGAAGGTTATAATTTTTGAGACTTCAAAGTTAAATGTATGGTTTGTTAAGATGTGTTAGATGAGAGGATTGGATGATTTCCACTGTTTAAAAATGTTTTTTGTGTTAATCACAAACTGTCTTATAAACTATTTTAAAATAATTTGTTGTACCTCAATCCTGCAAGTAGTTATTTTAACAATAGTTTATAACTTAAAGTATTTTAACATATATATGATTAAAAAAAAAAACAGGTTTATTCTTAAAATTAACTTCTAATTTTTTTTTTCAATTTAACATACACTTGAATACTCATTGAACACTTGAAGTAAAACATCCCATTTTTGGTATATTATATTAATAAAAGAAAATAAGGAAATAAAAAGAAAAAAATTATGCTAAATATTTTATAAAAATGAAAAAAATTAGTAATAATAATGATAAAATATATTGTCATAATTCAAAAATAGGTAAACATGAAAACATTTGCAGGAGGGAAATATTTTCAGGTTCTTTTTTACTTAATAATAAGTAACACAAAAATAATAAGTTTTCAAAATCATACAAACACAAAAATAGAAAGATTAAAAGAAAGCAAAATAGAATGACTGAAATGTATATAAAATGTGATTGAACATGCAATCCAATGTTGATACAAAGAACACAGAGGATAACAGACAATTATATTGATGTCAACAGAGAGAGAGAGATAAGAGATAGATAACAAAAATGACTGGTTATATTGTGATAGACAGATTAGAAGAACACATGATAGAAAAGCAGAATAGAGAAAATGATCTTTAATTTGAAAGTATCCCAAACAAATGTCATTCTGATATGAAAAGGGAATTACATCTGAAAAATAAAATACTTTGTATTATTTAAAATTTATTTCTTATTTCAATCTGGAAGCAAGGCAATTCTGTTCCCATTGTGTGTAGAGAAGGAACTATCATATTTATTTGTTATAAAAAAAAACAAAAAAAAACATATTAAAAAATACATTCACAATAATTAGTTTTTCATAAGTGAATTTGGTCTTTATTAGTTTGACATTTTTTTTAATGAAAACGATCAATCTATTTTTTTAAGCATCAAATGATAAAATCTTTTTTTTGTCCAGGAAATCAAATGTTTAATATCTTTCTTTATAAAAAATTTTAATAAAAGAAATTAGCACATTCTTTCTGTAACCTTCATCAATAGTTATGGTTAACCCAAAGTCAAGTGAGTGATATTGAGTATGAAAATAATACTTGTAATCTAGTAGATGACATGTTAACAACATAGCTACTCAACATCTATGTTGTCATATTCAGGTTTTCAAGGATATAAGTATTGTATCATTAAATAGTTATTATTAGATTAGTAAATTCTTTTTAAATAAGATACATTTGAATTCCTTATTTTAAATCATTCATGAACAACTCTTGTCAACTATTCTGAAAAGATAAGGTGATCACATCTATATTATTTGTTTACCAAAATAAATTTCTTTGTACTTATTAACTATAACAGAATCAATCTAAACTAAATAATATACTAATTGAACATTTGTAAAAATAATAATGATTAGGACCAGAATTTAATGGATGCAAATTTGTTAAAAATATTTACAAAATTCATCTGACAAGATTATGAAAATAAGATTTGATTTTAGATGGCCAATTATCAAAAAATGAAAAAAAAAATTTTTGTTAGAAAAGCCTCTCAGATCAGAATCCATTGTCTTTTGAACAGTGAAAAATGGTATTTTCCTATCTAACATAACCGCCACAAATAACAGAGAAGCAAAGAAAGAAGAGCAACAAGTGGCAAATACATGAGGATACAGAAATAAATATTTATATTTATATATATATATATATATAAGCATCAAACATGCACATATTCATTCATATAAGTATATGCCTATATGAATGGTAATTTCAAAAATCTAAAGTGGTATATATGCACAAACATATATGTATGTCTATGCACACACAAACACACACATGATGCCAGTTAAGATGTATACAAATATGCCCATTTACCCAAAACTACATGAGTTAATGTTCATATAGATATATACATAACAATTGCATGTTTAAAGAAAAAATGCACATATAATCACCTATGTGTGTGTGGGAGAGAGAGAAAGAGAGTACACACACAGACACATTTATATAGATGTATAAATAGTTAAAGTTATCATAAGAGAGACATGTGTGAATGAACAAACACAAGCAAAAAGATATTTTTAAGAAATATATTGAGGACAATTCCAGACAGAAAAAGAAACATTTTTAGAGGCCTGTTTTGACATGAGTAAACTGCCTCATTAGTCAGTCAACCTGAATCTGGAGTGGAAGCCCATTCAGGTAACATGGACTAACTAACCTGTACAGAAGAGAAGGCTGGTTGACTGGACAGCTGGCTTGACAACTGGGCTATTGGCTGGATCTGGAAGCCACGACTAGCCAAATTATCCTGTAGATAAAATGTCATTTTAACTAGTAAAGTAGGAACAGTGCATGATCACAACGTCTATCTAATTACCTTGTACAGTCAGATTTGACAGCTACATGTTTTAGTAGCAAGGAAAATGGCACAGGGATGTGTTTGGTTTGGAAAAAATTCAAGGACCGACCAAAATGCAGCATAGAGTATGTTTTTTTTTTTGTTTTTGACCTATCAACCTCTATGGGCTATTTAAGGTCAGATAAATTTTCAATGGGAATTTTTCTTGGTTCAGATATAGATGCTCATGATGTGAGACTTGTTTAAATCTAAAACTTTCTTGCTAAATTATAAGTATCTTTTTGTAAAAATTTGTAACTCAAAAATAAAAAAAATGTTATTGAAAAATGATCTTGTTAAAAGTTAAATGCCTAATAACAAATAAAATATTATTCTTGTTTAGAATAGCTGGATTTTTAGTATTCATTTTCTGATTTGTTAATCAAATACTGTGTTAGAGTTTATATCATATTTGTGGTGGCTCTGTCTGTTTGTCCAGCAATACAATTGAAAACAAGGTCCTGTACTGAATCAAAGAAAAGTTTTATAAAGGTAAGGTTTTCTAAAGATTCTGATGATCAAATTATTACAAAATTAGTTTGGAATCACTATGAACAAAACTAATTGGTGTGATATGAGAAAGAAAATAAATAAAAATAAATTATATTAATAATCCCACTACTAGAAGTACAAGTGTAAAAAAAAAAATCAATTAATTCTTGTATATTCAAATATATATCCTAGTAGTAAAATATAAAATAATCATGTCATTCTGCTACTAAGGGAGATAAACTTGTTCTATACAGTACATCTTATATATCATTTTGATTTTGAAAATATCTGAAATGAATTTTATTTATGTAATTGAAGCAAAACACATTTTATAATCTAATATATGTAAAAGGATAAAACCCTATTAAAGTAAGTATTAGGGATGTTCTTATAGATATATTCATATTCATCCATTTATGAGTTAGCTTTCTCAAAAGACCATTTTTTAATATTTTCATGAAACTATTATAGGGAGATCATTTTATAAAAATGAATAAACCCCTCCAATACATCAACACCTGATGAAACTATAATGTCTTAAAATAAATCACTTTATAGTTTCTATAACTTATTAATATAAATAACAGAAAATATAAAACCTTTGAAATGGGTAGATCACAAAAATGATTTGATAGAAAATAGAAAATGTTGAATATTAAATGGTTTGACAATTGCTTTTAATACAGAAAACAAAAATTTTTATTATTTACAAACAGGAGAAAATAAAAAAAAAAATGAAAACTTATATTATGTATCTGAATTCATTGGAGGTTTTCATTATCATCATTATTCAAATAATCTGCTTGTCCAGTATCACAAAAATCCATCATCACCTTATACACGAATTAGAGAGAAACAAATTAACTCTTTATAGGTGTCCTTTATCTTCTTTAAAATTTAGGGTTTTATCTCTCTGGTAAAGCCAAAAGAAATAATGGATATTAATAGTTTAAAAAAGACAACAAAAATTCACTCTAACGGCGGATGCTATAGTTTTTCTAAATTAAAATCTTTATTTTAGATTCTGCTTTTTGTATATCTTATTAGAAGGAAAACGTCATACTTCATAAATGCCTGACATAACCTATCATGATACATAAAAATAAAATCACTGTAATTTTTAGTGATTTTTCTAAAACTAAAAAAGTGAGTAATGCAAATGAAATTATTTTCCCTTGTCAAATTAATCAGAAAAAAATGAAAAGTAATTGGAATCTTACAAATTCTTTATGTACAATGATAGAGGTATGCACAGAAATAAAATTACAAAGTGAAGTGGTTAATTTAAAAGAATAATAATAATAATGGAAAGCAAAATAGCCTGGTGATAGAATGTTTAAGTGTTCAACAATATCTAAATGATACTTGTGAACAGAATAATAACTATTTTTTGAGGTATGATGAATTCTAAAAGTATTGATTGGATTATTTTCCTCATCTATGTCATTTTCTTTTCAAGTTTCAAAAAATGATAGATAAAAAATAGATCTGAAATTAGTCACTTTAGGACACCTATGGAAAGCTGACGGGTGATTCGGTTGAAATGTTGTGAAAAAGGAAATAACATAGATGAGGAAAATAGTCCATTAATACTTTTTGAATAATTATTGATGATAGCCAAGAACTTTTACTGAATGACATGATTTGATTCTAAAAGGAAATGTTATTGGATTATGATTTCACTCAGCAAATTTTAGAATAAAAGAAAGCAGAACCTTCCAACAAACAGGAAATAAAAAACAAACAAACTTAGTTAAACAGACAATAAACATTGATTCATATTTTGAGAAATGAAGTGGATTTTACTGTATTATGAATATGAGAAATGAGACACAAAAACCGAAACAATTTCACAATGGAAAATATTATTAACCTTTCTTTTTAAATGAAGTATAAAAATAAATAATATCTAAAGAAATAAATGAATGCTCAAAACATCAGTGTAAAATCCTGGATCAGAGTCTTAGTTGATAGTCATCTAACCAATGAAATATTCATTGTATATACAGAATTGAAACAAATGAAATGATATACTTCGTGTGGTTCTGAAAATAACCACACAAAGGATTTAATGAATTATGAAAAAAATAAGGAAAATTAAAAATGAAACCCGAATCTTGTATCTCACCCAAGTTGATCAACATCAAATTTTGAAGTCTCTTGTGTTCTTTGCATGTTGACAGCACATGCATTAATGTAACAAAAATGAAGGTTTTTATTAGAAACTTTATTTTTTTTTTAGTTTATAAAAATAATTTTAATATTTTTTCAGTATTTACCGATTATGACAAAATTTTAATAAAGTTTTATTCTACAGCATGCAAAATGATTCAAATAAAATATTATTTACCTTGTTTCACAAAGTAAAAACAAAAGAAAATTTAATTCTTCATACCTATGCAAATAACTGTTAACCAGATGAATAAAAATTCATGCATGATAGCATGCTCATAGCAAAGTTGAGATTTCATTTAGGTTCAAATCCAATCAACATTTTTTCATGCCATTCATTTAATTAAAACAAAAACATTATTTCTCAGCATTCTGCTCTTCAATGGTTTACAGAAAATGAATAACAATTAGTATCCATGTGATAGGTAAATAAAAGAAGCACACTATAAAGAACATTTTTTATGAGTCATTCTATAAACTCTTTCTATATAGAAATCTTATAATTATATACTAATCATGAAGTTAGAAACTATTTATGTATACATGGTAAAAAAAAACAATCAATGCAAATTAAAATCTTTGATAAAAGACATACAAAAATATAGTTATGACTATTTGAATAAGACTTTTTTTTGTTTTTTTTCATTGCATAAGAAATTAAGAATAAACTGATAAATTAACTGATGATGGGATTTTTATTTTTTATTAAGATTTTATTTTGCAAATGATTGTTTGGGTGGACTCATCCAGTGTGCCTGTAATTCAGATTATGTTAATTAAAAAATTTATAAAACTATTATTTACAAGACATACATAAAATCTATTTTAATATTGTTTACTAAATCATAATCAATGCTTTCACTGAATACATTTTTTTAAAATATCAAAATGCTCTTTTTGATATGTAAATCTATGGTAAAATAATGGCATTTTTGCATAAAGACTAGGGAATGAAATAGAAATTAAAAGGTCAAATAATATTCTCATATCTCGTTTGTTTGTGTTTAGCAGCATATCCAACGTTTTAGGTCATTTAATGCCAAGAACAACCATTTTTTGATAAACATTCTTTTTTGTTCACATGTAGTTTTCTTAATACCAAATGTGCACCTATAGCTGGAGAGAAAGTGGAGATTCATAGCTTTCCCAGGGTATTAGTCAAAATATGAATGTACATGGAAGAACTGGGATTTGAACTTGTGTATAACGATTCTGAAGTCCAACTGCCTATCCATTGTCCTGAGACAACCTCCCCCAATATATTGAAATATTAAAAAAATCAATTAAATGCTTTGAAGATCTTACAAAAACAAAAGCTATCAAATGTAAACAAGCTTTAAGAAAATTTATCTTTGAAATGATTCATTGGTTACAATCAATATCAAATAAGGAAAATTTTAAAACTTAGATTCTTGCAATTAGTTTGTTACTGCAATCAAAAAATAAATGTAAGTATCTACTATGTACAAATAACATAGATAATCAAGTTTATAGTCAAATGCTGAAAATGTGAATGTATTATGTTGGATGGTTTCCTTGCAAGTTTTACAAAGTAGAGGAGTTAACATTTGTAAGTAAAAAATTGTTTGTGATCTTTTTAAAACATTCAATAACCTTTTTCTTTATAAATGCCATAATTAATCCCTCACTCTCAATTAAAAAGATAAACTTCATTTGTATCTCTTAAAGTTTGTAATAAGACCAAAGTATTTATGGAAAGAACAAACTCAATGCATAAATTCTAATTAATGAATTGCTTTGTCTATAAAACCAAGATAAACCTAAATTTAAATATCAAAAAAATATTTAAGCAAAAAAAAAATGCATAATTGAAATATAAGAGAAAAGTGATTTAAGAAAAAAATATAAAATTACAATTAAAAAAAATAAAGAAGTAAAATAAATTGAAACTCAACTTTGAAAGACATTGTTATTAAAAAGATACTTTAAATACAATCCTAAATACAATTCATTGATTATATTGATTGAAAATTGATAAATTCGAAATAAAAAATTGAAGTTGAACTTTACCTGAATCATCTGAACGCCTTTTGGCATTTGGCTTACATGAGTTAATAATGCACTGGACATTGCTTCAATCTTTGCTTGTGCATTTCCAGGAAGAAGCAGCAGCTGAAAGTGCATTAAAAAAACATTATTTTTTGAAAGCCTTGTTTTTCTAATAAGGCATTTTTTTCACACCTCCAATGTTGATTTTCCAGATAATTTTGTTGACTTATCAACAAGTTATATCTACTAATTTGTTCATTAGTGATTTTGGCATAATTTCATATTTGGATGGATATATATATCTAGTTGGTCGAACACAAACCCAAATTAGGCACAAGGCCAGTTTTCATGTCCTCATTATAGGATTTAAAAATAGGACATATCTACTTGAGCAAAAACCCAAGTTAGGCACAGGGCCAGTTTTCACGTGCTCATTATAGGATCTAAACATAGGACATATCTACTTGGTCGAGCACAAACCCAAGTTAGGCAAAAGGTCAATTTTCCCATGCTTATTATATATCTTTGTACTTTTGTAATCAATGATGTCCTTCACCTACTTGAGTTACTCTCACTGAGTTGATGGATCTCATCCATTCTGGTTTTTGAAATCAGTATTATACTTACACCTAAATGAGTTACTCTCCTGAGCTAACAAGCCTCATCTATCCAAGACAGCTAAAAGTGAATGTAATGGTTTTGACTAGGATTTGAACTTGTGTAACAAGGTTCCAGTCCAAGATTTTACCACAGCTCCACCTTGCCGCTTTACTGTGTAAAAGGACTTGGCTCTATTGCTATAGTTAAAATCAAAACATAAAATCTCGTATGGCCAATGAATTATACGATATATACTTGGTTGAGTACAAAACGAACCAAGTTAGGTACAAGGCCAATTGTATGTGTTCACCATATCTCTGGGATTTTTGTAATCAGTGTTGCACTTCACTTAAATGAGTTACTTTCATTGAGTTGATGGGTTTCATCCACCCGGGTTTTTGGGATCAGTGTTATCCTTACACTTAAAGGAGTTACTCATCCAAACTAACAAGCCTCATCTGCCTGAGAAAGCTGAAAGTGAATGTAATAGTTTTCCCTGGGATTTGAACTAGTGTTTAGAATTGATATAGGAAATTGCCATTACTTGAAGAGAAAAAGATATTGTATTCTTGAGATTGATTGATTGGTTCTTTTTGTCCACTCGTAGATTTTTGAATAATATAGTTTGCACTATTTAATCCATAGCTGGAGGGAATGTGGGGAGGCATACCTTTCCCAAGAGTATTAGTTCAAATATGAATGCAAGCGGAACGACTGGGGTTCAAACTTGCATATCACAATTCTGAAGTCCATCTGCCGACCTACTGTACCAAGTGGACTTCCCCATGAAATTATCTGAATTCTTTGATTAGTAAAAAAGAAAAAAAATCTAGAATAACACATACCTGTCGGGGATCCGAAAGGGGTGGAAGAACAACAGTTTTTTCCATTGTGTGCATAACGATCTTCCACAATTCCTAAACAAAAGAAAGAAAAATCATTTTTTTCAATTCAATTTTTTTTAAACAATGCAGACAGAAAAACAAAAATCAATATATTCTTAAATTATCTTATTTTCTAAGATTAACATTAGAAGTTTCAAAGCTTTGGCTTTCAAAATCTAATGACTCTGAAATAATCTTTCAAATAAGGAAAACAAAAAAAAATTCAGGGGTTTAATGGATCTGGCATTACCATAAATATTCTTTGGAGATGAAATTTGCTTCAGCAGGGCTCTATGGACAAATTTACTTTTAGTTGACCTTTGATAACTAAATATTTTCATTTACTAGCCAAATAGAAAAGTTACAAGCCAAACCCATAAAATATAATTTCACTCTAATGTTATGAATAAACCAATAAGTCGAAACTTGGTTATTGTTAAAGAAAGTATAATCCATTTCACTTTGAATTACTTTTTCTTCTGCATAAAATTTTTTTGAATTTTTAAAGGCATTTTTTAAACAGCCTTGTTAAAAAAATAGAGTATATTGTTCTACTTTCCATTCTATTAAACCTTTTATTATTTGAATAATTTGACTTTGCTCATTTAATTAAAAAAAAATAATGGTATTTTTACAAAGTATTTTGAAGATTGTCAGCGAAATAAAACAGTTGCCAAATTAATTAATGTTTAATTATTTTTGTTGCCATTTGGAAAAAAATCATTTGTAAATGCGAGTTCTTCACTCACAACATAGAGCCCTGTTCAAAGAGATAATGTTTCTTTATTGATTAGAAAAAAGTCCCAAGGGTTAAAGAGTTTCATTCATGTTCAAATTACAAATTCAGAAAAACAAAGAATAAAACAACCCCAAATTTTCTTTAACAGTAATTTCACTTTCCTTTTCTTTATGCAAAAAAACCCTTTTCAACATTAGTTTTAAAATAATTTTTTGCTACATTGAAAGTGTTTTAAAATATAATGGGGGCTCACATCAGTGATGGGGACTGGTGTGGTGTGCATGTAAAACCATAGAGAGGAAGGCCTTGAAATGGTGTACATTCTCTCCTAATGACCCTAAGACTATATTTATTCATGAACTTTTATGCTGTGGATAACCTCATGACTTTCATATTCCCATTGAAGTAGTATGCTGATAGGATGAAAAGACTTTTTAAATAGCTACTTTTTTGGTAAGTTTCAGTTCGTTTCAGAGTAATTTTCTTCATGGATACTTTTGAAAGTTTAAGAATTAAAAATTACCATCTAACAATACAGTCAAATGTTTAATTTAAAATATATATTATTTAAACAGAGCTTCAATTGCAATTGATGTCTTGATATCCAGGGATAGACATGAAGAACTCATGCTTAATTTTTTAAAATACATCGTAGGACATACAACCAGACAAACCAAGAATTATTGGAAGACTAACCTTAAGTAATCGTTTCAATACTGTCTTCTCACAAGCTTGTGAAAACATGGATAAGCTGAAGAAGAAAAAAAGGAAATTTCAAATCTTTTCTAAAAATTTATAAATCATTAAGAATGCATATTTTTAATAATATATTTCACACTAAAAAACAACTTAGATAAAATAAAAAAGTAGATTTTTTCAATAGTTAATGGATCATATTGACTAAAGTGCATAGACGTAGGTTTATAAAATAGTAACATGTTTGTTGCCTTTATAACAAAGAATATATGGACTATATATATAAAAGTATTCTATTCATTTTTAGTCAATTAAAAATTAGGAGTAGGAGAGAATAAATATACATAGATAGTATAAGATAAATAATTTTAAATAATTAAAAGAACCATGAGTATGGGGGTAAAATAAGATCCAAATCGCTTTTCGCCAGATAATTTGTGTCTGAAAATTACAGGTGCAGTCTAAAAAACTAAAAAAAAAAGAACAAAATTCACAAGGTACAACCCATCCAAACACAATTTAACTACCCAGACAAGTCTAATTGTAATCAAAGTTTTCTCTGCTTGCACAAAGTAGGAGGTTAGATATGGATATCCAATGCCTCAAGGACAGCTTGAGGGAATTTTGTGTGTCCTTTGTGCATAAGAGAAAAATGCTCTGGGGAGAATGCCAGACTACAATACTTTTTATCTAATAAATATAAATACACATTTCTTTTTTTCTGCAACCTAAACTAACACTGATATCATGTGCTTTTCACTCATAAATATAGCAAAACCTATCTGACCATAACTATATATATATATATATATATATATATTTAAATGTTGTTCTCTACCCGGGTTTCACCATCAGGATCATCAGGAGAACACCAAGGATTAGAAAGTCTGGAA
>JAYKTE010065331.1:0-14473 GCA_036873565.1 Xipholeptos notoides
ATAGTTGTACAAATTATCAAGCCTCATCCCAAGGATTGTGAAAGTAACAATGATAAGGATGAGGACAGCAGTCCGAAAAATGTTCCACAGGTCTGAATACCCTGTATATTAAATTTCATGACTCTAGACCAAAAATTGGCAAAACAGTTCGGTAGAGACCGTTCATCAGACAGACACAACACAAGCTCACATTTATAGTTGAATCAGATAATGAAATGCTGTATATATCAAAATTCATGTCTCTAGATCAAAAATTGGCAAAGCAGTTTGTTAGAGACCGTCCCTCAGACAGACACAAAGGGTCACTTTTTACATATAAAAGATTAACTCTTTGCTTTTATATCTGTTGATAATGAGAAAGTTTCGACCTTTTTCCCCTTCCCTCTGGCTTTCTTCAGAATTATTTCTAAAGCTCAATTGTATGTTTTGGTAATGTTCTGTTTTTTTGTTGTTTTTTTTTGTTGCTTTTTTATTTTCTGTCAATAGCGACTCATTCATCTATAAAAGTCAATGTGTCGATTCTTCAGATTATTTTTGTTTTTGGTTTTTTTGGAAGGGGGAGGAGTCCTATCTAAATCTCACGTATCAAATCCGACCCAAAAAGTAGCTAGAGGCCACATCAATCGAAAAACACTGCATTAATATAAACAGAAACTATTATAATACTTTCCACAAACAATATAGATAATGACATTCCTTTATCCGAAACCTTACTACTGCACCTATAGTTCGCCAGAAGGAACATCAGCAAAAAACAGTGTTCATAAAAACACCAGGACAGTAGTATATATGAATCAATAAATATAATGATATAATGCAGTATATATCGGCGGAAACATAACAGACAGAAAACTCTTAACAGTAAATTATCAGAACACTGTTTAATTATTCAGTAAATTCGACAACTATAAAGATGAAGACAATAGCCTGCATAATAAATATACATAATAAGTCTCATCTCAAGGATTCCTAAAAAAAGTAAATTTAATATTGGCTTTTTTATTTAGCTAGTAAATGAAAATATTTAGTTGTCAAACGTCAACTAAAATTGAAATTGTCTGTAGAGCGTTGATATATATATATATATATAAATGAAAGAGGAGGAGGAATTGCAGCCATGGACTGCAAAGTATTCAGATATGGTGGAGTGCCAGAGGAGAATCATAGTCACTCTGCCTTCAGAAATCACCAGCAGGCGTTAGCAGAGTGGGAAGGCAGTTTGTGGTGGGTGTGCGAAGTAGACGCAAAGGGTTGAAAACCCAAAGGGACGTTACACCATACAGTCTGACTGGAATGTCGCAGAGCCTGCTGGAGCTTAGAGGAGACTTGGACCTCTGACTCCAGTAAAAACTACTGGGTACGCAAGCGCTTGGTGTGAGATCCCACAAAGTAATCTATACATATATAAAAGTGAAAAATGTGTAAGGATGATTTTTGCCTACCTAACTCTTCTGTTAATTCTTTGTCTACAGTCTTGGAATTTGAGAAAGGAAATGCAGACCAGGGGAAACATTTTTTAATCGTTTTTTTTCTAGTCAGAAAACGATTTAAATATACTTTTTTTTTAATTTGTTTTACAAATAGTTTCATTGAAAATAATGGTAAATAAATAATTTATTTAAAGCTTTTATTTAAAAGAAAAAAAAAAACACCCGGAAAAAGCTGGGCGATACTAATAGTGATGGCATCCATCCATCTTGAGAGACAATGAAAAGTGTCATCAAACCATATATGGTGGTCAGACAGCCTATACAGAGACTTGTTTATAGTGGTGAAGGCTTGTGTATCTCCATCCACACTTTTTTGAACTGCTGATAACACGGTCGGTAGTTTGAGTTTTGTTTGTGTTTAACAGCATATCAACCATTTTAGGCCATTTAATGCCTAGAACAATCATTTTTGATAAACAGCATTTTTTGTCCACACTTAGTTTTTTGAATAACACAGTATGCACTATTTAACCCAGAGCTGGAGGGAAAGTGGGGATTCATACCTTTTCCGGGGGTATTAAATAATACCTTTACTGAGGGTATTAGTCTGAATATGAACGCCAACAGAAGGACTGGGATTCGAACTCCCGTACTACGATTCCGAATTCGGACTGCCTATCCACTCTACCAAATCAACTCCCCCCCCACAGTTAGTAGTAGTAATAATAATCTAAAAAACTACCAACCAATTGATTGTATGTATTTGTGATTAATTCTGCTGACAGAATTGAAACTATTATGTGACAGAATAAAAATTATCAAAAAAAAAAAATTAGAAATAAAAAGTTTATGCTTGAAAATGAAAAAAAAAGATGTGTATTGTTTTCTCCTAGTGTGTTAAAGTGTGTTGTGTATGTGTGTTCATGATGATAGTTTGGTGAGCCTGCTCCCCCCCTCCACTACCACCACATGTGAGTGTAATTGTGGGGTTTTTTTGGTTTTTTTATTCTGTTGCTTGCTATTTTTGTTTTTGCTTTGTTTTGTGTGTGTTTTTGTTTTTTATATTGTTTATCAGAAAATTATAATTGGCCAAAATCTAAAAATAAAAAGTAGAAAAGATAAAAACAAAAAAGTAAAGAAAAAGGGAGAACAAAAATAAAGAAAAAAAGAAAATTGGGAAAAAAAAACAGAAAAGAAAAAAAAAGAAAAAAAAGAAAAAGAATAAAAAAGGAAAAGGGAAAAAAAAGCAAAAAGTAAAAAAAAAGTTTTAAAAAAAGTTTTAAAAGATAGCAGTGCGGTGGGTGTAGTATATAGCACTAAAACAAATTTTTAAAAAACCTAATTAAATACCAAAAAAACAAAAACAATCCAACTAAGAACATCTTGTCTTAGGTATTACTAGTACAAAAGGGAAAACAAAGACCTCAAAAACAATATTGGTCACATGTGTGTTTGCCTGCCTCTTTTCATACAAACAAGTGCTCTCAACCAGCCAACCCCCTCTAACACTGCCCCACGTGTTAATTACCAATAATCACAGGGTGGTGGTTATGCTTAAGAGAAGTTAGGAATAGTGTTTGGAGATAAATTGTAGTTTCTTTGTTTCATCTTATTCAATAATATACATTTCAAATAGCTACATAACATCAATAGTTTTTTTTACAATAGAAAAAAAAAAATATATATATATATATATATATATATATATATTCCTTTTTTCCCCTCTTTCTAAGGTTTTTTATTTATTCATTTATTAAGTATGAAATGTTACCTGTTGTATTATTTGCCGACAAAAGAAACATTCAAACAAACAGTGGAAGCAGGTTGCAAAACATTTTTGACGCTTCCAACCCTAGTTAAAAGCCAGCCTGGGCACATTGAAATAAAATGAACCATCTAGGGGTTCCAAAACTTTTTCAGGCTGGTACCCCCTTGGCTTCTAAAATAGACTGCTAGCGCTCCCCTAATCCATAAATACATATAAGCTTTGTTTCGGTGTAAAACCAACAATATCATAAACAAAATATGTATTTAGGAACAATGATATAGTACGCAAGGGTTTCTTAAACTTTTTCAGGCGGGTGCCCCCTTGGCTTCTATAATAGGCTAGTGCGCCCCCTAACGCATAAACACATGGAAGCCATCTTTTTCAAAAGTTAAAAACAATATTATAAACAAAATATGTATTTACAAAACAATGATATAGTACACAAGCTCAACTTTGTCAGCTTGTAAACATTTTATTTGATCTTGACAATAACCCTTAATAATCACAAACATTATTTTCCAAAAGACCCAAAATTAACAGAGTAGGTCAAATCTTTCGACTTTGACCTCTTAACTTAGGATTAAAAAGCTTTCCCCATGTCTGAATACCCTGAATGACAGATCTCAAGTCTGTACACCAAAAATTGACAAAAGTTTGGTAGGGAAAATTGTGCTCACACAGATAGACAGATACACATACAGAGAAAATTTCACTTTTATAAATATATAGATTAGATTAAAAATTGGCTTTTTTCCTTCTCAAATGCGAATATTTGTTTAGATGTTATCAAAAATCGAGAACCATAAAAAAAAATTTTAAGAAAAATCTTGTTAGCAAATTATTTTAATTTAATTTTTAAAACAAGATTGAACTGCTCTGTGCACTGCAGTGAGTTAATTGCTTTCTCTCTAGCTGTTTTCAACCAAAAAAACAAAATTGCAAGATTCATGCTGGCATACACAGCATCTTGCTTATTGTATTGGCAGATAGACTTAATTTCCGTCTCTAAAAGAGGAAAATACCAAAGATTACATGACAGGGAGATGGAGAGAAGGCACATGTGCACAAACACACACAAATTAGAATTTTAATAGCATTATCTATATATTAATACGATAGCTTGTATGTTATTTTGTGTGTCATGCTTACATCAAAGGCAATGTTCTTACATCCCTTTAAAGTTACACTTTACCTTTTAAAAATCATTAAAAGCAGTTCGGTTCAATTTATTGATTGTTAATTCACAGTCCGATCTCAAATATATTCCACCGATTTTTCTATTGAAGAACAACCTCATTCTAATTGTTTGCTTACATAAGATCATAATTTTTATCATATTTTAAATAAGAATGTTTTTTAATCAAAACTAAAAAAAAAAAATTTCTAAGCCATTAATTTGCAGTTTGGAACTATTACTCACGATTTGTTTAAACTCAGGAATGTTTAAGTTACTTTCTGATGTTTCAACTACTGTGGAATTTCCACATGTTCTTCTAGTTATTATTATTTGTTCTTAGTACATTTTTAATAACATACACACACACACCTATAATTTACCCTCTTCCCTGCAAGGAGAGTGGATGCAACGTAGACAACAGCGGAGCATAAGGAGTTATTATGTCTGAAAAACAGTAAATTCAACTATAGGGACTATAATCTGCATAATATACAAATTATCAAGCCTCATCTCAAGGATAGCAAAAAGCAGTAAATATAACATATATAAAGAGGAGAACTATAGTCCACATAATAAATGTACTAATTATCAAGCCTCATCTCAGGGATTCCGAAAAACAGTAAATTTAACATATATAAAGGTGAGAACTATAGTCCACATAATAAATGTACAAATGATCAAGCTTCATCTCAAGGATTCCGAAAAACAGTAAATTTAATAAATATGAAGATGAGAACTATAGTCCACATAATATACATATAATCAAGCCTCATCTGAAGGATTCTAAAAAACAGTAAATTTAACAAAGATGAGGACAATAGCGTGCATAATAAATATACAAACCATCATGCCTCATTTCAAGGATTCCTAAAAACAGTAAATTAACCAAATATGAGAACTATAGTCCACATAATATACATATGATCAAACCTGATCTCAGGGATTCAAAAAAAAAGAAAAAGAGTGATTCTTGAATTGCTTGCAACTAACATCGTTAAAGTAGTGAGGTTAGGTTAATTATTGAAAGGTGCGCACACATGAACATGACATGCAGTACTGCACACACTGTCACCCTACCGGTAGTCATACATCTGAACAAATTCTACCAGAGAAAAATTACTGCTAAAATGCTCATTTTTTTTCATATATAACAAACTGGACTATTTATTATTCATTATTATTATTATTTATTATTCACTAGCAGATTAACCCGGCATTGCCCGGGTGCTTTCAAATTTGACCCCTTACTAGCTAAATTTCCATCTGAAAATGGATTTAAAAAAACTTTCCCCATATCTTAACTTTCATGTCAAAGTTCAAAGTTTAGACACTGCAAAGGTCAAATGTTTCAACTTTGACCACAATGTTGACCAGTTAGCAATTATCAGCACTATTTAATCCATATCAACCTTTTTAGATCATTTAATGCCTAGAACAATCTTTTTTTTTTATAAACGTTCTTTTATCCACACTTAGTCTTTTTAACACAATATACACAATTTAACCATGGAGGGAGTGTGGGGATTCATACCTTTCCCAAGGATCTAAGTCCAAATATGAACGCAAATGGAACGACCAGAATTCGAACTCTCGTACTATGATTCCTAAGTCCAGCAAACAAGAAATTTTAAAAAAACCTTAAAAAAAAAAAAGCAAAAATATTTACTCACATGTTTCTATATTTCTTATAATAATAATAATAATAATAATTTCGTTTTTTGGTTTGTTTAAAATCCAGATATAAATTTGTCAATATTCCTCTTTTTCACCTTTTCATCGTAATAACTTTCAGCTGTCTCAGTCGGATGAGGCTCATTAACTCGGGAAAGCTTCACTCATCTAGGTGAAGACAACACCAATCACAAAAGCCCAGGGATATATAGAGCACATAAAAATAGCCTTGTGTCTAACTTTGGTCAGTGCTCAACCAAGTAAATATATCCTCTTTTTCCACCTCAAATTGAAGTACGGAAGGGTATCTTCATGCTAAATGACTTTTTTTCCTTTTTTTTTTAAATATAAATTTCCACAAAATTATTTCTGCGCAAGCGTAGTAAGTTTAAACGGTAGCAGCTGTGCCGATAGAGATATTAACTAAGTGCTTGTATGTATATTGATGATATAAAATAGTACTACTAAGTACTTCCCTCTAAGCTGGGCTTTATTCTTTTCTTTACTAAGACCTAAACAATGGCAATATTGATCGCAAATAAATTAACTCTTTTTTTAACTATAGCGTTTATTATGGGATCTCACACCAATCACCAGGCACTTGCACAACCAGTAGCTTTTACTGGAGTCAGAGTGACAACAAGTCTCCTCTGAGTTCCAGCAAGCTCCGCGCCATTCTAGTCAAAGACTCTAACATCATTATTATTTTGGGATCTCACACCAATCACCAGGTACTTGCGCACCCAGTAACCAGTGGTTTTTACTGTAGCCAGAGTTACAAGTCTCTTCTGAGCTCCAGCGTGCTCGGCGCCATTCCATTTAAAGACTGTATGGTGCAACATCCTATTATTATCATTATGAAATCTCACACCAATCACCAGGCACTTGCAAAACCAGTAGTTTTTACTGGAGTCAGAATGACAAGTCTACTCTTATCTCCAGCAGGCTCTGCATTATTCCAGTCAAAGACTGTATGGTGCAACAACATCTTTGGTTTTAAACCCTCTGCATCCACTTACACACCCGCCATTAACAGTCTTCTTCCTCTGCCAATGTCTGGTGGTGATTCCTGACAATAAGTTTCCTCTGGTGCTCCAGTATTTATTATTATTATTACCAGTTTACTGTATCATTATAATACAAGTTCAAATCCCAGGCAAAACCATTATGTTCACTTTCTGCTGCCTCGAGCAGGCAGTGTTGTGGAAAACCCCAGTAGATGAAGCCCGTCAACTCAAGAGGCTAACTCATCTAGGTGAAGGACAACACTGAAACCATATGACATGAAACTTTGTTCATTTCTGTAAATGTTCACACCATAGCTGTAAGGTTATGAACTCAATAAATCATTATGAATATTTGAAAGCAAAGTGTTGTTATTAATATTATTATTATCATTATTATTATTATTCTTTACCCATTAAATTATTAACATTATTCATATATCATTTATTATACAAGGTGGCCATAAAAACACTCCTTGGTTTTAAATGTTCATAAAATGATTTAGACCCTATGAGAGCCTATTTTGGCAGAACCTGGTTTTTTATTATCAATTTTCGAAACTTATCAGGGTTATTCCACAACAACATCTATATAAGAACACTTCCAGACACAAAGTACAACTGTGTGAACTTTCAAGAAAATCAGCTTAGCTTTTTCTTAGTCCATTAGGGATAAACTCACACAAAGTTCCATTTCTATATAAATTTAGATAAGAAAACTTGCAATTCCAAAGAATGATATTTATTAAAAATAGCAAAATAATTCAAACAGCTATTTCTATGTACAAAAAGACATTTCTATTAGTGTATTTATTATAACAAAAAAAAACTAGCAATATTCCTTGGGGGGGGGGTTGCTTTTCACCCCTTATTAATTTTTTTAATTAAATTACTAATTAAATTAATCTAATTATTTAACCAATTAATTAAAAAAAAATAGTACAATTATTTAAAAAGTCATTAAAAAAATAATATTTAATAAAAATAGCAAAATATTTCAAATAATACTTTTAGAATTCATCATAGTTCATCTGAAGGATTTCCAAAAATAAGAATAAAATGGTTTTATCATTCCTTGAATATCTAATCAATGAAAATCTGGGATTGATTTTTTGGGTTAACGTTTTTGGAATTTAAATAAATTTTTTTTAAAAATCATTTCGATTCCAATATAAAAGTGTGGGCTGGGGAATTGTGCAATAAAGCTAGGGAAAAAATACCACTACGACATGTTATCACCAGATGAGGGAGAAAGAGAGATAGAGAGAGAGAGAGTGCTAGAGCTCTTAACACGGAAGAAAGACAGTGAGAATGATTATAATTAGTTAAAATTATCCGACACTTTATCCTTTGACATAGAGGAAGTCGACTTGGGCCAGTGGATAGGCAGTCGGACATCGCAATCTTAGTATGCGAGTTCGAATACCAGTTGTTCCGTTTGTATTCATATTTGGACTAATATCCTTAGGAAAAGTATGAATACACACATTTCCCCCAGCTATGGGTGAAATAGCCCATATTGTGTTATTTAAAAAACTAAGTGTGGACAAAAACTAACATTTATCAAAAATGATTGTTCTCGGCATTAAATGACCTAAAAATAGTTAATATGCCATAAAATACAAAACAAATCATTTGATATAAACCCGGTTTACTTCTGACAAATAGTACCGCTTGCTATGAACATTCAAGTATTTTGTCCGCTTATTTCTATAACTTTCTTTCAAAAGGTGGTTTCTATTAAAAACATTGAATTTTTATTTTTCGAAATAAGGTGATGGTTTTTGTCTGCTTTTTTAACTAGTGGATGTCAAAATAAACCAAAAGTTTTATTCCATATGTGGGGGAAGTCCACCTGGGCTAGTAGATAGTAGTCGGATTTCGGAACCATAGTACGCAAACTCGAACTCCAATCGTTCCGTTTGCATTCATATTTTGATTTAAGAAAAGTATGAATCCACACATTCCCTCTAGCTATGGGTTAAACAGCGCACATTGTATTAGTAAAAAAAACTAAGTGTGAACAATAGAAACTAACGTTTCGAACAACCACAAAATTTCAAGAAAGATAAAACAAGATAGATATAAAAATAATGAGACAATTAAGGATGCCTGGGGAAGGCCGAAGAGTGATTATTTGGCTGAAATGTCTTGAAAGAGTGAATATTATGGATGAGGAGAATAGTCCAATTAGTACTTTTAGATTTCAATAAATCATTATAAATATTTGAAATCAAGGAGGGTTTTTATGGCCACCCTGGATATAGCAGTACCAAAGCCTGGTCTCAGCTGTGCAAATGTTACAACTGTATAAGGATTTCATTAGATATCTTGTTTGAAAATCAGGTTCTCAAACACTGGGAGAGACAGGCCGAAAGGCGAACAGGAAGGCAAAAGTTTTTGTATAAAAATAATCAATACGTCTAAATATATCTTCTTGAATGAAAATAGTTTATCCGTAATCAATATGTAAGTATGAAGGTAATTCATAAGGATTGGAGAATGAAGATTCTAATTGGTGTTAGAAGTATCAAGTAAAATTCCTATTTTATATATAAATTAGTGTTGGGACGATTCCTAAATTTTGTCAGATTCTGATCATCATCATATCGTGCCGCTCCATCTAGAGAGGATGGAGCGGCACGATATGATACCAATTCCGATTCCAGGAAAATGTTGATTAACAATTCCGATTAACAATTAACTTCCAAATTCAAGAGAATTGTAATGAAAGAATCGTAAATCTAAGGTATTTATTTAACGATGAGATTCCGATTCCCCCCCAAAATACACAATTAACGATTCCAAGGACTCGTCAGTGGACTCCGTGTCTACGATTATCTACTACACACGCTCTATGACTGATATTGAGCACTTTAACTATAAATATAGGCAATCTTACTCTACTGTTTTATATATATATATATATGGTACTTAAACAAAAAAATTTAAAATATTTCTACAATTTTTTTAAGCATTACAACTTTTTTTTTTTAGGAATAGTTTCATTGAAAATAATTGTGAAATAATTTAACTTTAAAACTATTAAGTTCAAATGCCAACTTTTTCTTCGAACGTTTGACAAAAGACTTCTGTGAAATACTGGTTGTCGATGTCTGTTCTCGGCATTAAACCATCTAAAATGGTTGATATGCCATAAAACACAAACAAATTATTCCATATGACATGAAAGTTATGGATATATCTACTTGGTCAAGTACAAACAAGTTAAGCGCAAGGCCAGTTTTATGTGCCCATTATGTCCCTGGGCTTTTGTAATCTGTGTTACCCTTCACCTAGATGAGTTACTCTCATTGAGTTAACAGGCCTCCTTGACCCGGGGGTTTTGGAATCAGTGTTATCCTTACACCTAGACGAGTTACTCCCCTGAGTTAATTAGCCTTATCTGCCCAAGACAGCTGAAAGTGAATGCGATGGTTTTTGACTGGGATTTGAACTCATGTAATACGATTCCAGAGTCCAAGCTCTTATCACTGCTCCACGCTTGCTGCCTGGACTTATACAGGGCTCTACAGACAGATTTACCTTTAGTTGACCTTTGACAACTAAATATTTTCATTTACTAGCTAAATAGAAAAGTTACTAGGCAAAACATGAAATGTTATTTCACTCAAATCTTATGAATAAACCAATATTATTGGTATAGAGTTCATTGTTCTATTTTCTATTCTATTAAATCTTTCATTATTTAAATAATTTCACTTTGTTGATTTTATATTAAGAAAAAAAAAGGTTGAAAAGACTTTTTCACTGAGTATTTGAAAGATTGTCAGTGAAAAAACCATTTGGAAAAATATCTCGCAAATGCGAGTGATTCAGTCGCAACATAGAGCCCTGTTATATAAAGAAATGTAGTATAGTTTAGTTTATTAACCAAGGAACCATAGTAATTGCACAACATTAGAGGGTTAGTTGCGGGAGTTGGGGTAGATTGCTCCCACCCATCTCACCCACAACCTCAGTATTTCTTGAAAAATAGCCAGCAGCTCCAATGCATAGACTAAAAACAGGTCTTTCGCTTCGCTAGATGTGTCGCGGAAAAATACCAAAGAGAGGGCATTCATTTATTTATAGCAGGGTTTCCCAACCTTCTTCAGGCTGGCTCCCCCTTATCTTCTAAAACAGACTGCGAGCTCTCAAACACATGAAAGCTTTTTTTCCTTTTATGAAAATATCTAATCCATATCAACCTTTTTAGGCCATTAAATGCCAAGAGCAATCATTTTTAATAAATGTTCACACAGTTTTTTTGAATAACACAATATGCACTATTTAATCCATATAAACTTTTTTAAGTCATTTAATGTCGAGAACAATCTTTTTTTGATAAACATTCTTTTTTTTTTTTCCACACTTTTTTTTTTTTTAAATCACACAATCTACACTATTTAATCCATATCAACTTTGTTAGGTCGTTTAATGCCAAGAACAACAATCATTTTTGGTAATCATTACTTTTTGTCCACACAGATTTTTGAATAACACAGCATGTACTTCCTAGCTAGAGGGAATGTGAGGATACAGATAGATGTAAATAAATAAATATTTGCTTGTTTGTTTTATGGCATATCAACCTTTTTAGGTTATTTTATACTGAGAACAATCCTTTTCGGTAAACATTAGTTTTTGTCCACACTTATAATTCATACTTTTCCCAAGGGTATTAGTATAAATGTGAACGTAAACGAAATGACTGGGGTTCGAACTCTTGTATTCCGAAGTCCAACTGCCTATCCACTGCCCCCCACTATATATAAAGGTTTGAATCATCTCTACAAATGCTGGCTATTTGTTTACAAGGTCATATATGTGTTACGATGCCCGACACGTTAGTACAGAGCTCTGTGACATGGGTTGTTCTAAATTGGATGGAAAAGATTCAACCTTATTTAAGACCCATTTACAAGTAAATCAGAATTGTTTGTTTTATGGCATATCAACCATTTTTAGGTCATTTAATACCGAGAACAATCATTTTTGATAAACATTCTTTTTTGTCCACAATTCTTTTTTTTAATAACAATACGCGCTAAGGGAGCTGGAGGGAATGTGGATATTCATACCTTTCCCAATGGTACTAGTCCAAATGTGAACGCAAACAGAACAACTGGGACTCAAACTCGCATGACTAAGATTCCAAAGTCTGACTGCATGTCCACTGAGCCAAGTGACTTCGCCATGGTGGGGGAGTGCAAAGAAAGAACAACCCCAAACATGAAGAATAAAAATTTAACAAGAATAATATGGAAGAAGCAAGTTGTGTATGGGTGTGTGTGATGAAGAGGATCTTAGTTGGTTTGTTTGCTATAGAAAAGCAACAACAAGCAATTGATATTAGAAACAACGTTTTAACAGTTTATGGTTCACGATTGTATGGAGAGGTTATTCTATTTTTGAAGGAAAAGAAATCACTGTAAAATGGACAGCATCAGCATTAAAAGGGAATAAGGTGGGATTTAGTAGAAGGGTGGATACAGGGTGGATGAACTGAAAATGGAAGTGAAGTCAAGTGTGATAAATATAAAAAGAGAGAAAAGACACACAGACAGAGAGCGAATACAAGATGGAAAAAGAAAGAGACAGAAGGCAAAGAGTGAGAGAGAGAGAGAGAGGGGAGAAGAGGTGAAAGAAAGAAGAAAGAAAAGAGAGAGAGAGAGAGGAGAAGAGGTGAAAGAAAGACAAAGAAAAGAGGGAGAAAGAGAAGGGAGAGAGAAAGAGAAGAAGAGGTGAAAGAAAGGAGAAAGAGAAGAATAGGTGAAAGAAAGAAGAAAGAAAAGAGAGAGAGGAGAAGAAGAGGTGAAAGAAAGAAAAGAGAGAGGAGACGAAGAGGCGAAAGAAAGAAGAAAGAAAAGAGAGAGAGGAGAAGAGGTGAAAGAAAGAAAAGAGAGAGAAGAGAAGAGATGAAAGAAAGAAGAAATAAAAGAGAAAGAGAGAAGAAGAGGTGAAAGAAAGAAAAGAGAGAGGAGAAGAGGGGAAAGAAAGAAAAGAGATAGGAGAAGAGATGAAAGAAAGAAGAAATAAAAGAGAGAGAGAGAAGAAGAGGTGAAAGAAAGAAGAAAGAAAAGAGAGAGAAAGAGAAGAGGTGAGGAAATGAAACGAAGAAAAAAAAGAGGGGAGAGAAAGAGAAGAAGAAGCGAAAGAAAGAAAGGAGAGAGAAGAAGAAAAGAAAGAGTGTAGAAGAAGAGGTGAGGAAACGAAGATGAATTCAGAGAGGAATAAAGAGAAGAAGAAGAAGCGGTGAAAGATGAGGATGCCCTGCCTTCCTGCCGTTCCGTTCTGTCTGCGGGTGGGTGGGTGTTGACAGAGTGACAAGAGTTCCCAAACAAAGACAACAAATTTTGAAGCATGGATTTTTCTTTTTTTTTTTTTTGGCGTGTTTTTGTATGTCGGACTAAATAAGATAGAAATCAAGTAAGGTTAAGAAAAGGTGTGGGAAGGAAGGGAGGGAGGAAGGAGGGAAAGGAAGGAGGAAGGGAGAAAGCTGAGAGAAGAAAGAAAAGAAGGAAGAGAAGGAAGGAGGGAGGAAGGAAGCTTAGAAAAGCTGAGAGAAGAAAGAAAGGAAGAAACAAAAGAAGGAAGGGAAGGAGGGAGGGAGGGAGGGAGGGAGGAGGGAGGGAAAGCAAGGAGGAAGGGAGAAAGCTGAGGGAAGAAAGAAAAGGAGGAAGGAAGGAAAAAGGGAGGAAGGAAGCTTAGAAAAGCTGAGGGAAGAAAGAAAGGAAGAAACAAAAGAAGGGAGGGAGGGAGAGTGGAAAGAAAGAAAGAAAAAAAGAAAAGTAGGAAGAAAGAAAGGAAGGAAAGAAGGAAAGGAGAGTGGGAAGAAAGAAAGAAATGAAGAGAGAAAGAAAGGGAGGAAGGGAGAGTGCAAAGATAGAAAGAGAAAGAAAGAATGGGAAAGAAAGCGGAAAGGAAAAAAGAAGGACGTGATGAGAAAAATATTGTCTTCTTGGACTATGTGTGTGTGTGTATGTATGTATGTATGTATGTATGTATGTATGTATGTATGTATGTGTGTGTGTGTGTACAACCAGTAGGGGTGCTGGTGTAGAGAGCGGAACTGAATGACCCACAGCTGTAAACTATATTTTCCAGTGTATTTTATTCTATTACGTTTATTCATTTTTTCTTTATTCATTTTTTCTTTTTTTTGTGTGGGCGAGGGGAGGGTATGATATTTACTTGGTCGAGCACAAACCCAAATTTGGCACAATACCATTTTTATGTGCTCATTATATACCTGGGCTTTTGTAATCAGTGTTGCCCTTCAGTGTTGGCGGTGGGGGGTAGCGTCTACTTTGAGCCTGAGCTGGTTTCAAATTGCAAGAAAATTAAAAAAACCATTGTTATTTGTGTTAAGTTCAGGTTTTGTTTTTTGGGGTTTTTTTTTGGTTCATTATTTTTTTTT
>JAYKTE010065442.1:0-14471 GCA_036873565.1 Xipholeptos notoides
TGTTCACAGTTGTGAATATCTATAAAGTTGGAACAAATAAAGAAAAATAAATAGGCAGAAGAATTCTATTCTTTTAAATGAAACTTGTTTAAATGAATATATACTGCCTAAATATATTATATATATATATATATATATATATATTATAAATGAATGAACTGTATTTATTTATGAATTAATATCAATAAACTATTTGGAAGTTTGTTTATTGATATTAATTCATAAATTAATACGGTGAATTCATTTATAATACTGTTGGAATTTAAATTCCATTTAAGTATGTACATATATTATATATGTATATATATATACACACATACAAACACATGTACATACACATATGTATATACACACACATATATATTGTTAATATATTGTGTCTATGAGGTTTCACCATTCAGTCAAGTGGAAAATTCGTTTCTATATGTATTAATCACTAAGTAACATTACATACACACACACACACACACACACACACATATATATATATAGACATTCTTCTATGAATATATATTACAACCTTAAAAGTAGTTAATTCACCAACTCATTTTTTATATATCACATACATAAACTGGATATTGTGAAACTAAATCATTTACCTATTACTTCAAAAAAGAATATCTTAATAATTTGTTTTAGTTTATCCTTTTTTTCCATACAATAATTGTTTTCATCTTTATATAAGACATAGTCCGATTTAAGAATGTTATTCCATTTTTAAAAAAAGCTTAATGGAGAATTAATTATATTATTCATTTCAAATTTTCTTTCCAGTTATTTCTAGTTAAGGTTTGAAAAGAAAATTAGATAGTGATATAATTTAATTCTTTTTGCTTTTGCATAATTTGTTTTGGTTTCTTAGAAATTTATTTTTTTAATAATCAACAACTTCATATGTCAACATACCTTTAAATATTTTAAACTTAAATTTTTTTTGTTTTTTAATTTAAAATGTTTTGTTTTTTCGGAATCCTTCAGATGAGACATGATAATATGCATATCAATTAAGCAGACTACAGTCCTCATTTTGTAGTAGTGAATTTAACAAATACAAAGATGAGAACTGTAGTTTGCATAATAAGTATTCAAAATGTTTTTTCTCTGGATATATTACTAAATTCTTCTTTGTCCTAACCAAAAAATTAACCACAATTTTTAATTTTAATTTTTTTATGAGTGATAATAAAAAAAGTTCAATTTCTGTTTTCTAAGTAATTCAAAAACTCAAATTTTCAAAATCTCAAACCTTAAAGAAAATGAAGAAATGAATTTACCAAAATTAAAATAAAGAATTATTTCCTTATTTAAACCAACATAATCCATGTTTTGCTATGTTTAAGACTAAAAAAAGTTGTTTTTCTTAAATAAACAAAAAATACAAAAAAAAACAAAAACAAAAAACAGAATAAATAAATTTTCAAAATATAATTTAAATTAAAAAAATATTCATAGATTTAAAAATAGGACTTGAAATATAGTAAAGAACATAAAAACATTTAAAAAAAATTCAATTTACAAAATATTTTTAAAAATAAAAATAAAATAAAATAATAGAAAAATAACGAAAAGATTTTTCCATTATGGAAAAAAAATTCATAAAAAAAACAAGTTAAAAAAAACAAATTAAAAAAAAAGAGAAAGATCTTTAAATTAAAAAATAAATAAATAAATGCAATTGCTGCCCACCCCTTCCTGTACATAAAATTGATTAACCAATCAAAATTTTTTGGTTTTTCTGAATCAAAGATGTTTCAAATCTGTCCATTCATCTTTGTTGCTTATTACTTGACTTTTTAGCCCCACATTAAAGTCATTAATAATGAGTAAGTAATAATGAGAGAGAGAGAGACATGGTTTCTAATGGAGTCACTGTTCGTCCCTTCTACAAAGAATAGCGATTATTATTTGATGCGAGGGGTGAATGTCAAACAAAGTTCTCATCTGAATGTGTACAAATCAAAAAAGAATCCATAAGTCGGGGTTCAATTAGTTGTTTTACATCATTTGGTTCCATACTGTGGTTGCCACAAATACTGCAGATTTTACGAAGTGCCGCCTGACAAAAGATACAAAAAAGTATAAAGCAACGTCAATTTTGTCCAGTAAAAAGCATTTTTAGGTTTTAGAAAAAAATGAGAGAAAAATACCCTGAAGAAAACATTACAGTTTATTAATATAATAACGAATTGGTATTTTTGACTATAAGAATGCATTAGAATTGATATAAAAATGCATTAGAAATTAATAATATAAAAATATATTAAAATACATTAAGATGCCTTAAAATTCATCTGATAAAAACATGAGAATCGATTATATTGAGAATAAATTAGAATTCATTTAATGCTCAACTCACAATTCATTACAATATATTATATGATATTATTATAAAAATGTATTAGAATTTATTGTTATAAAATGTATTAGAATTTATTACTATAAAATGCATTAGAATTTATGTATATAAAAATGCAATGGAATTCCATTACTATGAAATGCATTAAAACTTGTCACTATAAAAATGCATTAGAATTTTATACTATAAAATGCATTATTAGAATTTATCACTATAAAAATCCATTAAAATTTATCACTATAAAAATCTATTAGAATTCATTGCTATAAAGATATGATTTCAGCAATTTCTCTCATATAGTTTGTATATTAAAATTCACTTTCATGTTTTATTAAAGTTTTTTTAAATTTAGTTGTCTAAATTTTCAGAAGAGTTTTTGTTGTAAAACAAATCAATCAATCAATTATTCTAAATTAAACAATTTATTTTTGATTGAATCCTTAATAATTAAGTGATGGGATCTATAGTGATCTCTGCCAAAATTTTACAAATGTTTTAATATATTTTCCTAGTCAGGCAAGGTTAGATATCTCTACTGTTTATTCATAATGATTGCAATTTGAAATAAACTTACCAAACAAGCAACAAGTACAGCATCACTATTATTTCGGGATTCAGCATGTCGACACAGTTTTACCAGACGAGGGATACCTTTTAAAGGAAAAAGTTGATATGAAATATTGTAAAAGGAATAGGACAAATGGTTGGGAACAGGGTTGAAGTCTAAAATGATCCTGGTTTGAAACAATTAGGATTATTTTAGTCTTGAACCTTATATTATACTAGAAGTATTGCCCGAATGTGCTCGAGGGTTGCTTTGATGGTTCTTTTATGCTCATTTTGAAATTTAAATTAATTTGCCATAGTTTTGAAAATATATACGATAACATTTTGTAGTAACAGTTGTAATATTGTAGAAGTATAAGCCTTGATAGTAATGGGCCTCTCTGAATAGCTGTGAGCCACATTCTGCTGAATTAAGTTTAAAATGCATAAAGACATAACATTAATCTTTTGTTGACAAAGTTTACTTTCATTTTTAAATGGAACTGATGTAGGCTTTAACAAATAATTAAGAAAAATAAATCAACTTTGAATAATATTTGACAGAATGTTGTGATATATATTTATAAAAAAATTATATTACTAAAAAACATTAATACCGTAAATTAAAATAGGTTTTATAAAATCAAATATATGAATAAGTTAACTTCTAAATTTAAATTTCCTTTGAATAAGTAGTATATATATATATATAGATGATGAAAATGTATAATATATATTCAGAAAAATCTGTTTTAATTATAAAAATTAAATTGTGAAACAGTGTGCTTTTTGCATATTGTGAATAAACAGACACACCAGAATATGACTGTATTATAATAGAAAACTTTTTTTTTACTTTTTTACTTATTAATTTCATCTTTTAATCTATTTCTATTTTATTTCATTTTATTTTTTATTTCTTTATTTTTTGATCTTTTATTTTATTTTCTATTTGAAAAAGAATTTCAATTTTACAGTTTTACTTTATTTTTTGATTTCATTACAATTTTTAACTTTTTAGTTCTTTCTTTTTTCTTTTTCTTATTTTTATCTCATATTTAAAAAAAATATAACATTTATTTTCTTTGTGTGGCTCAGTAACATAAGACAAACCATGTGGTACTATTGCCTTAGCTCAGTTGTGATAGACCACTGTAGAACTATTTTAGTTTCAAATATCATCATTTAAAAAACGATTTGAATATCTAAAATTTGCCTCATTTTTTCATAATTACCTCCCTTGCAAATCACCCAGCGGGAGAAGCCTTCCATGGGGTCAGAAACCCTGTTCTAGAATTACTTTCCAAAAATGGATCAACAAATGAATTAGCTTGTTACCTGCGGACTCTGCAATAAGCTGTGCATGCTTTTCCTCCCGACTTAGCCGCGTCAGCGCAATGGCAGCTTTCTGTAGGACACGCTCGCAAGCGGCAATCTCAACACCATTTCTGAATGATGTTGGATCTTCATGAAGGTAGTTGAGGAGAAGGTCGATGCCGTTGTGCTGCGTGATTTCTATCTGGCAAGACTCCAAAACTGCCATATTAGCGAGGATACTGGCAACCTTAAAAAGAAACATAAGAAAACAGTCTCATGATTCTGCCTGTTTCTTTACTTGCACAACCATTATTATTATTAAAGAACCCCTAATTTTAATGAAAAATGATCAGCTATCATAGTAGCAAAGGTGGGGTCGGAGGGGTGCTCCACCTCGGGCAGCACTGCCAAGAAGGCGGGATTTTGAGAGGGAAAAAATAGAAAATAGAGAAAATAGAAATGATAAAAAGCTAACAAAACATTTGAAATTTTATACCAAAATGAATTTGAAAGATTATTTACATAATTTGAATTTTGAGTTTCCTTTGGTTGCATAACTAGTCCTTATTTACTTGTTTAAGTAGCCAGTTAATTTAATTTAACAATTTCTTTATAACTTGAATTATACGTTTTTTGTTTTAAGAAATCTTTGGTTTTCTTTGATGACTGTACATGTATACAAATACAGTAATAAGATGAAAGTCTAGGACTAATAGCAGCAGTTTAAAATTAGATCCTTGATTGCACTTCCATGAAAATAAATATTTTGAGGGCTTTTTTGAGTGTTGAAGATAAACGGATTATCAGCGGGGAGTGGGGACAAATCTTACAACCGTCCCAGGCAGTAAAAATAGTTGCCACGTCATTGTGTGCTACGTTTAGACGATTTTTTAAATAGATTTAGCTCAGAACTAGTTTAGGTTTAGTCTAAGAAAAGTCTGTTAAAATGAATGAGTTAAGTTCTTTGAAAAATAGTGTTCCTGTTATTTTTTTTAATTTGTTTTGTTTGCATTATGTCTTTGCCCATCACAGAAGGATCATATCTAAGTCAGACCAGGCAGCAGGCGTCCATCTTGGATTTGGAGGAAAGAATAAAAAAATGCAAAACCTAAAAAGAACTTATTGAAGTCTGCGCATAACAATGTGAAATGTAAAATTAGAATGGGTCAAACTTTGTTGGAAGAAATTTGTTTATAAATAATTTTTAAAAGAATCTCAGTAATTCAGAAAGTAAAAGTTTTTATTAAAAGTTATTTCAAATGTTTTTAGGAAAGTTATTCAAATTGTTTGTTAGTACAATTAGACTTGAGATAGTTGTAAAAGAAAACAGAGAAAGAGTAGTGGCAGTGCCGCTGGTAGGCATGGACATGGCTTAGAATGTTAGTTCCTGGTGTTTTCCATGATTATTTTCTCTCTTCCTTTCTCTTGTTCACAGAATATTGAAAAACAATACCATTATTAACACTTTCACTGCTACTCATTTTCCTACTGCTAACCTCATCCAACCAGCTATTTCTAAAGAAAATATATTCCCACCTACATATTTTATTACACAGAAAACTAGTGCCAGTGTGTTTTACAGCATTCCATTTTCATAGCAACTACTCTATTTAGAAACAATGTACATTGGGAGTATCTGCATGCTAGCTGAATTTTCATCAGGAATATTTTCAAATTAGATATGAAACTACCATGACATGGAGAAAAGTCAAAACTGACTCATAATTTTCATAATAGAACAGTTAGAATTTAACATATTTTACGATAGATGGCACAAACTCTAGGTTTCTGTACTTAGCTAGCTGAAGCAAGATAAGAAAAACAAAGATCCTGTAGTTAGCAACAGAAGTGTTAAAAGTTATGAAAAAGTAATTTTCAGAAAAAAACTTTTGTTGGTTATTTCTCCAATGTTGTTTTGGACTAGGTTATGTTTATGGAACAATCAGGAGAAGACTTATTTGACAATGCTATAGTTTACAGGTAATTGAGCACATAATTGGCCTTGTGCCTAAATTCGTTTGGTGCCCAACTAAGTATATATATAATATCTATAGGTAATTAGAAGAACAATAGTGTCTTGTAATACATAGCTAGAGAGATAAGCGGCGAATCGCCTTAACCAAGAACATTAGCCTGAAAGTCAATGTAAATGACAGACAATTATTAAAATCATATACATAATGAGGAAAGGTATAAAGGATTACTTCCTTTGCTAAATGTACTTTCCCATAACAATAAGTCAACTGGGATTTGAACTTAATCAACAAAATTATTAGTTAAAGCACTTACCACTTGTCCATAGGCAACCGTTGAATAAAAATGACATTTGGAATATTGAATATGAAGAAAGATGAAGTTACCTGGTCTTTTGAGAAGATGGAATTGGCTTTGTTTAGATGACAGGCTTGTAGGAGAATAGATGGTGCCTTTAAGTAGAGGAGAATGTCAGAAGCATTACTGTCCATAAAGGTTATATTTGCAATGGCGGCAGACGCTAAAAGGAACACTTCACTTGAAGCAGTTTCATGACAAAGATCTGCAAATGAGAAAAATATATTCATTAACAAATAATTCTGTTTTGTTGATGAGGCTTTGGTATTGTTTATTATTCAAACTTTTATTCTCATCTTTATTCTTCTTATATATACAATATTTCTTTATTTGAGTAAAATTTCTGAGATGAAGCTTGATAATTAATATAATTTAAATTTTTCAAAGTTGTTTTGCGTACTGAGAGTGTTATGGGCACTTGGGCACAAAATAAAATGGGCCCACTCCTCCACATTTTTTTTATAGTTAAATGCCAGATGTAGAGGCTGTGCAGCAGCTGATCTGTGCATATTGGCCTAACTATGTCCAGTAGTCAGCTACGGCCATTAGACACATATTATGATGTGTTGTCAAAGCAAAGCGACCTGAGTCATGTGTTAAAGTGTATAACAAGGATATCCTTGATAAATTTACTGGCAGCCAGACAGGCCCCTTTGCAGTGCCGGGCCCTCGGGCTTGGTCCGATTAACCAATGACTCAGTCCACCCCTGTCTACTAGTATCAAACTTTACAACTGAGAAACATTCGGCAGGGGGGCATAATTTGAATAGAACTAAATACACTATTTCATCCATAGCTGGAAGTAATTTAGGGATTCATATTTTTTCCAGGGGTATTCGCCCAACTATGAATGTACCGGAAGAACAGAAGTTTATTAATACATGTATCAAAATACAATTATAATAATTTGAGCATATTTTTATGGTTTTTTATTTTTTATTTTTTTAAATGTCATCCTAATTTGTTCTGAAGATAAATTAACAAAATGACGAATACATTATCTCACCTATGAGAGTTTTTAGGAGGTCATTCATATTTTCAATGAGTCCAATGACAGGTAAATGTTGATCAAGGGCTGGGGAGGTGATCTGAGCCACAACACCAGCAGCTTCTCCCCGGACTTCTTCACCTTGGGCTTTATCAGATAGAATGTCTGCTAAGCACTCAAGGCCACCAACCTGAAAAATAGAAAGGAAATGAAATAGAAATGTTTACAATTTGAGAAATTCACTGCTTTAAGTTTAGTCTTAACCAATTTATTGTTTTAAGTTTAGTCTTTATTTATTTATTAATTTCTATATCGTAAACTTATGTACTTATAAATCAAGGGTTAAGGTTTAGAAGAGTTGACTATTGATTGGAAATTAAAAATTATTAAAAATAGAAAGCTAAACATAAATTTATTGGAAAAGTGTAGTGTGTATGACTGTCTCAATTTGAATGAAACCATTTATAAGATCAGTTTAATCTCATTAGACAATCAAATGACACTGTTCATGTTTTCAGTTGATAATTCAACTCATTTAAACAAAGTAAGAAACTCTTTTCTTCAGAGAATTCAAAATATCTCAATAATTACTTTTCATTAGAATTACCCTTTTTTTCTTGAATTCAATACCTGTCTAGATTATTGCAATACTTAGTGATAACATAAAATCACATTCTGTATTTTAGAGATCTAATATTCACCATCTGATCAATTATGTTTCTTTCTAACATTTAATTTCATTCAAATCAATATTAATTCACTATTGATATCTTTGTGCCATGATAAAAAAAACTGTTGTAAATTTAATCATTCCAGTTTTTCAGAATCCTTGGGATGAGGTTTGATAATTTGTATAACTATTTTTCGGACGGCTGTCCTCATCCTTATAATTGCTGCCTTCACAAAGTTTTGGCCGATGAACCCTTTGGCCATCTTCAGGTGATCAAACTTGGGAACCT
The DNA here is from genome assembly GCA_036873565.1 of Xipholeptos notoides. Classification (NCBI taxonomy): domain Eukaryota; kingdom Metazoa; phylum Mollusca; class Cephalopoda; family Idiosepiidae; genus Xipholeptos; species Xipholeptos notoides. The sequence continues at coordinate 8,498 of JAYKTE010065442.1, forward strand.
TCCCAAGTTTGATCACCTGAAGACAGCCGAAGGGTTCATTGGCCGAAATGTTGTGAAGATAGGAATAACAAGGATGAGGACAACAGTACAAAAAATAGCTATACAAATTTAATAATTCCCTTCATCATCTTCTCTAACAGCAACAAAAACTATTTTATAATTCACTAAATGTCCCCCTGTCCATAGTTTTGATTCTATTGATATAAAAAAAATCTCATTTCTAATAAGAAATACAGCAATTTTTTTTCTTTCATTGTTGTTTTGATTGGCTGCAAAGGAAGTCCAACTTAAAAAAAAGATGGCATGTCTTTCAGATGACATCAGTAAAAATAACCACTTGACATTGTTCAAGTGTTTAAAGTATTTGACCAGAGACTCCATGTAGTTGTCTCATCATAATGAGAGTACTAAATATATACATATAAACACAGAAGAAAGACACACACAAACAAATCCAGTTAGTTTAAACATAAAGCATCTTTTAACTATATACATAAACAGTAGCATCCAAAAGTTAAGGACTAGTACAAACAAGTGCATTTCAAAATTTATTGAAAAAAATCTACTGAACACTCCATCATAATTTTAGCACACACCTAGATATCTACAATATATAATAAAGTAATGAAAATTTTATTGAAGTACAATTACTATTTTTTTAGTTATTGATAATTTATGAAATAAACTGAAAATTTAAGGCGTCCAAAAGTTAAGGGCTACCTTGAAAAATAATACAAAATATAACATTTAGAAAATACAAACATATCTTTTTATTCATAGTAATAAAAAATCTAATTTCTTAAAGAGTCAACTGATAGCTTGATGGTAGAGGCTTGAACTGGTACTATTTTATCTGGTTTTGATCCTAATTAGATTGATTGATTGTTCAGTTTGTAGACCTATCAACAGCTGCATGTCTTATAAGGCCAATAATTTTTTTTAAAACATGTCAAACTTTGTTATTGGTAGTTATCATTTTTTGTCTTTGATCCTAACTAGAGGAAGTTTTGTTATTTGCAGAGCTGTATTGATAAGTTGTAAATGTGAAACAGACATGAAAACAGATAGAAAATTACTTCCCATTTTTTTTCTAATTTTAGTTCTCATTTTATTTTGTCTTTTATATAAATCAAGCTGTTACATTATTGTTTGCTTTTCTGATTTTTTGCTCTAAAACCTTTAAAGAGGAATCAAATATAGCAAGTTGTGCTTTATAATATAACAGTTGATCAGAAAAATCAAAAAAACTTGTGTATAAATTATGGAAACTTTTTCAGAGAAAATTTGACATATGTTCCAACATAGAAATTTTCATTTTTTGGAATTCTTGGGATGAGGCTTGATAATTTGTACAACTATTTTTCAGTCTGCTGTCCTCATCCCAGATATTGCTATCTTCACAACGTTTTAGCCAATGAACCCTTCGGCCGTCTTCAGGTTCCCAAGTTTGATCACCTGATGAACCCTTCGGTGTTCATCAGCCGAAATGTTGTGAAGACAGCAATAACCAGGATGAGGACAGCAGTCCAAAAAATAGTTGTACAAATAGAAATTTTCATATAAATGTTTAATTTTAGGATGAGAATATTTATAAAAATATAAACACAGTTTTTCTGAAAAAATCTCCATCTTGATATTTTTACATTCATCATTTGCTCCATTTATCTACTACTACTATAAAAGTGACCCTGGGATATTCGCACCTGTGGAACAAATTTGATTTGGTTTTGAACCAGGAAAATAACTGCTAAAGGGTCAAACTTGAAAAATTGGATTGTTTTTTCTTTCTCTTACAAAAGAAAATCTTGAAAGTAGAAAAAAAACTGATCAAAAGAAGCACAAAATAAGCATCAAAGCAACCACCAAGCAAGGCTAGGCAACGCCAGGTAATACTGCTAGTATATTTACAGAATAAAATTTCTATTTGAATTCTAAGCCAGAATAATGTTAAAATGAAAACTGATTGTTAAATTGAATTTATATCCATGATTTACAACTAAGATGACTATCAATTCTTGATTTAATTCATATCATGGCTTGCTCTACACTATTTGAAGGACATTGCTAAACCCCCACAAGAAGACTTTTGAATAAAAGAACTTTATAATATTGACATAAGATTAAGATATGGAATTTGAGCAATAGATCTTACTTTCTCTAGTTCTTGGATACTTTCAGGTATACAGCAGATTGTGGAAATGGCTCTTAAAGCCCGAGCTCTAATCCTGAGTAATGTCTCCATGGTGCAGATGTTAAAGAGAGAACGAATTGTTCCTTCCTGAAAATTAATTCAAAAAAATATTTCTCATAGGTTTCCAAGCAATTACATTCAGAAATAAATACTAAAAAAATTTAAAAATATCTAATGTTATCAAAACAAATTTTAAAACCAGTTTCTATTAAAAAAGAAACTCAAAATTACAAATTTACAAACAGAAATTGAAGCAAGTAAAACAAATAATTAGGGTTTTTCATCATCATTTGGTCAAGCATGCTTGGAAATTCATGACCATATCATGCAATCTATCTTGATCTTGTATCAAGCTTGCCAGGTTTTCAGGGTCACAATCTGTATCCCCTACATCAACATCTGGTCAAAGTATTTTTGTTTATGTTTAACAGCATATCAACCATTTTGGGTAATTAATGCAGAGAACAACATTTTTTGGTAAATGTTATTTTTTGTCCACTCTTAGTATTTTGAATAACATAATATGAACTATCTAATTCATAGCTGGAGGGAATCTGGGGATTCATGCCTTTCCCAAGCATATTAGTCCAAATATAAATGCCAATGGAATGACTGAGATTCGAATTCGCGTACTACGATTCCGAACTCCGACTGCCTATCCACTGACTCAAGTCGACTTCCCTGTCTGGTCAAAGTAGCTCAGACGTTCATTTTTTATCTCATCATCTATCTTGGTCTTGCATCAATGTTACTAAGTCTTCAGTGTAACAACATGTATCTCTACATAGATGGTCACTGGATGACCCATATAAGTAGAGCCATGATGCAGTGTCCAGAGCATTAGGTCACTTACAAGCTCCTGAAGCTTGATAATTTGTGCATGGAATTTTCAGACTATTGTCTTCATGTTCCAGCTATCTAGGACTTATGGCACAACAGGTAAAGAGGCTTCTACAGTTCTCAGCATTATCTAAAGATGAGGGTTTCAATCTCACCGAAAGGTAATAATTGTAAATATTATATTTCAAGACTTAACACTACTAGCTATTTGTGGTTATCAGAATGAGAACAGTCTACCCATGTGGTTTGAATAAAGGTCTTTTTAAAGTTCTATGAAAGCTACTTTAAACTTTCCAAAGTTTGATCACTTGAAGAAGGCTAAAGAGTTCATCAGTTGAAATGTGAAGATAACAATAATAAAGATGAAGACAATAGTATGAAAATTCCATACACAAATGGATGAAGAGATTGTATAAAATTAATCCATTGCTTCAGTAAAATTTTACTTGGAATTTACAAATGGTGTTTGTTTGATTGATTTGATATATACTGTAAATACTTACCCGTACAAGAATATAGCACATATGGTCACCTTCCATTCCTAAATTAATAACATCATTTATAGCAGACAACAAGTTACGAGTATCGGCAGTGAGTTCCAAGGCCAAAGCAAGACTCTGAAAAGATACAAAAAATAAGAACCAAAAAAATGAGAAAGAATAAGAAAAATTAAAAGTTTGCATGCTAATTTTTCATTTGAAAATCAAAAACTTTTTATGAAGTTTAAAACCTTTTTTTACAATTTAGGGAAACAAATGCAAGGGCTGTTCCAAAAGTAATGCCACCTATTTTTTAAAGTTATTTTTTAAAGGTTGAAGAGCTAAGAAGATAGGAGTGGTGCCATTAAAATGAGCAACCTTTTGTGTCCTAGAATTTATTTTTGTCATAGTCACCACCATTCGCAAAGCACTTTTGCCAGTGATGAACGAAGTGCACATTTTTGTGTCTGGAGCATACTAGTCAATTACATCTCTGTTGCCATTCTGAAATCAACAAATCCATCTTCTAACTGTTGGGAAGATAATTCTAAGGAAAGTTGGGGTAAGGGATAAAAAATCTGATACCCAAACCTTTACCAATAATTACATATCTAAAAATGAAACATACAATAAAATATCACTAGAAATAATGTTCCTACACTAACCTATTAACAAATAAACTTTCTGGTGAGAAAGTCTGGTCAATAAAAATTTGAACTTATACAAAATTTATAAAGATGAGGACAATTGTTCAAAAGTTTGATACACAAATTATAAAGTCATAATTTAGGGACTAAAAAAATACTAATTATTATGAGTATTTTTTTTATTTTTGACACATAATTTGGTGTTGAAACCTGAGAATCCTGCACATCTAAATCAAACCCATCAACCAACCTAAAGACCCTTCAAATTATCTTAATAGTTCTAAATCCGCACCCCCATCAGAAACATGGATGAGCCAACAAATGCCCTTTCACTGAATTGAGGACACTTCAGATGAACTTAATAGTTCCAAAATCTAGTTCTTAAGAGACACTTGCATAAAGCCAACAAACACCTTAGACCCAATGAACATGAACAGCACCAACAATAGTTTTCAACCTATCTGTCCTACAACTGAAGTGCTCTTATAAAAAAGACTTTTACCAAGTCCATTATGACAAATCAGGTACTCTACATTTCTCTCTCTTTCTGCCAAGTTGTGCCCGGCAAGAATACACACACATGGGCCACTGATTTTTCTGCTCATGACAATCACATTATTCTTAGTATTTTTTTTTAAAGAAAAAAAAAAGATTGCACCAAGTGAACTTTGTGCGAAGGACAAGGAGAAGGGTGGCTATTGTTCTTTTTTAAAATCTAACTGAAGTAGTGGCCAATTATCAATTATTTTCTAAACAACAATAAATTGAACATCATTAATTCTCCTTGATTTTCTTAGAATATTTCTAACAAATCTGGTCAACATTGAAGACTGGATTGAAACTCCTTAGAATTGACCTTGGATCAAAATAATCCTTGTCAAGAAATTCGATCAAATATCATCAATTATTTTTCCTTTTCTTTTTTTTAAATCAAGTTTTCAAATATTATGATTGTTATTCTGATTGAGTTGGTGAATTTTCTTCTTCAAGGAGGACACTCCAATTTTGATAAAAGATTTTTTTTATCATTCAGTAATTAAAAAACAATTTTTTGAATCAAAGTATAGTTTAGAATTTTAAAAAAATTGACCTTAAGAAAAATTTACAAATAAAATTCCAGTCTAATATCAGCTGGTGAAGCCTGTGGTGCAATGGATAAATGCTCAGAGTTTGGAACCATAATACATGAGTTCTAATGGAAGTGGTTCCATTCAACTCACATTTGGGCTGATACAATTGGAAAAGTTATGAATCCCCTCATTCCATTCAGCTATGCAACTTGTTTTATTCAAACAATGCATTAATGGATAAAAGACATTTACAAAAATATGATTATTCTTTGGATTGAATAGCTAAAAAGATTGATATGTTGTAAAAATCAAACAGCAAAACAAGTATTAGTTATTAATTGTGGTTTTCTATCTAGGTTCTATTAAATGAATATTGTATGTTTGTTGTTTGATTTTTTTTTGTGTTTAATGGCCTATCAACCTCTAGAATGTCATTTAAGACCAGAAACGTTTTTTAAACCATATTTGATCTTTAAAAACTAGTTTATACAGAATATCAGAATTGGTTTTATTAGTAAAGTTAGTCAGATAGGTCATGGTTAGATTATGTTTTTATGTAAAAAACAACAAAAAAACATTTATAGATTATAGAAGTTTGTATTGGTGTTCAACTGTTGCTATAAACTTATACATTCACCTAATAGTCCGGTTCAATATGTAATTTTGTGGCAACTTTTTGAAGATTTGTAAAACTATACATTTTTGGAAAGCTTATGACCTAAGGAATCAGAAAAACAATGTTTGCAT
>JAYKTE010065553.1:0-24194 GCA_036873565.1 Xipholeptos notoides
CAATTGCCGGTTATTTGCCCTTGGTGAAACGAAATATATATTTCCAATCCATTTTATAATCAACCCAAAAACGCGTACGTCATCTGCATAATTACCCGATATTGTTTCATTTTAATTTTGAAAGTAAATTTCATTAGCCAATCAAATTGCAGTCTTCAGGTGGTGATTTTTCCCTTCTCTTAAAGTCGATTTTAGCGATTTCGGGATCTGCAAAAGGGCCCAATTTAGATATTAATCACATGATAGATGATATAACGCTCTCGTCTCAAAACATGTCCCCAATAGTCATACAAGGGTTTTTCTGCACTATTTTTATGGTGACTCTTGTTATTGGAGCGGTTGTCACGTGATAGCTAATTCATTAGAAATTAAAATTTAAACAATAAACTTTTTATATGATTATTATCATTTGGAAATTATTCAGAATAAATCATATGGTGTTGATTAGATTTAACGCAAAATTTATTAATTTAAAAAAAATTGTATTTTACAATATCTACTGGGAAAAGAACCGCGGTTGGTTGCGCATGCACACACACAACCGCAGTAAATGATTTCAGAGCTCATAAAAGTATAATGAAATTGAAATAAATATATCTTGACATTGCACGAAAGAAAAATAACTTATGGTTAATCAATCTTTTTAAATTAAAAAAAAAATGTATTTTTTTGTGACCGAAATTTAAAAAAAAAGCTTCAATTCTTTTTTTTCTTCGATAAATGAAAATAGGCGAAAAAAGAAAAGGCCAGTTAAAGTAAGCAAAAAGAATTAGTGTAAGCAGCAGAAATATTTGGAAGCAATCACTTCTTGTGTGCCGTGCCCGTCTCGTCCACTCGTAGCTTTAGTTTCACTGGTGTTTTTGTTTTTTTTTGTTATTTAATGGTTTTAGGTTTGAGAGTGAATTAATTAATTATTGTCTAGGTTTTTTAGGACATTTAATTTGTTTAAACTTTTCAAAACTGCCGCTGCGTTGCGAGTGCGTGCGTGCGGTGGTGGCCCGGGCCCGCTCTCTGCTCTTTCTCTAGCAACAAATAAGATGTTTTTCTTTCGATATTTTTAATTTTTTCTTTTTTCTTTCAAAAATAAATAATTCTGTCTGGACAAAGGAATAATTGGTGAAAATCAGGTTTTTCATGTGTGTGATGGATGCCACGAGCCTTGTTCAAAATATTGAGTGTTAACTCTAATTTCAAGTTGAGAAGAAGCGAGTATGTTTTGTTTTTCGTGAAATTCAAGCACGAGGAGGAGCACCCTTGCCTTAAATATATCATCTTTTAATATATTTTTTTGTATAAATATGGATATTCTGTTACTACACTTAGAGAAAGACCAGACTACTTGATGAAAAGTAAGTATTATAACTCCAGGCCTTTTTTTCGCTATAAAACAAGTGTTTTTACTTTTTCATTTCAACTTAGTATAATGTCAAAATTTAAAAAAATAATCTAGCCAGATTTCCTAGAACAGTTGATAGATCTAGAGCCTAATTTTTTTTTAAATGAATGAAATAGTTAAAAGAAATTAAGATTCGTTGTTTTTCTTTATTCGAAAAACTAATTTAAATCGTGTGTGTGATTTTGATAATTTGGCCATACGAAGTGAAGAAGTAACAGTTTCTTTGAAGCAGTTTTTAACTTTGGTGAAAGAGATTAATTAATTTTCAGTTAATAAAATTATTTGCCTTATTTATAAAAAGATTAAAAAAACTTTTTAATAAAAAAATCAAAACATAATTGCATAGAAATAACACCAAGTTTTAGGGTTTCTGGAGTTAATAGTATAGTTATCTAAATAAATTTTGTCTCCAAACAGTACGTCCCAGGCTCCCAGCCAGACTCTTCAACAGGCTAACTTGCATCTGCTATCGTAATCATTTTCATTTTGCAACTTTAGAGCAACCAAACATGTCTATAACTATATAATCTACTTTGCTTGGCCATGCTTTCTTAGGTGTTGCCAATGGGAAATCGCAGTTTTCAGACACCTATCATTTAAACTTGTGCAAAAACAAAAAAAATGAATGAAAAGTATAAAAATCTTTAGTGTAGAATAAAGAATAATGATTAAAAAAAATCTCATGTAAAAATTATTTGTTTAAATGAATTTTTTAATAAAAAAATTTTGAAAGCGAAAACCGGGAATTTATTTTTTATTTTTTTTATTCCCGCACGTTTCTAATGTAAATAATGCGTAAAAAATGTTCGAAATTCTCTTAAAAATCAGTTTTTACTCGATTTTAAATTTTTTTTAGTAGTTTATTAGAAATATTTTTGTTGGTTTTTATCTGAAAATAGTTTTTTTTCTTAGATTTGAAAATATTTTTCTCTAACCCCCCCCCCCCATAAATTAAAATTATTTTAAAGATTGAAAAAGTGGGGTACCCATTAGTTTTTACCATATTTGTAAAAAATAGATCGATAAAGAAATATCTGTTTGATTTTTCATTGCAAAGTTTCTTGAATTTTTGTGGGGTAGCGGGGAGGTTTGTAGTTTAAAAAAATATATAAATTAATGTTTTTTCAAGAAAATTTCTAATTGACATTTTTGGGGTATTTTTAGTAGTACGTTTTGCAAAATAAAATAAAAATTTTTGCAATTAATCAAATGTATTTAATCAATGATTTCTTAAAATTAATTATTAAAATATTTTCATTCACCTACTATGTAAAACTATTTTAGAATAATTTAACTACAAAAAATTAATTTTCATTTTTACTTTTTAATTAAAAACTTGTTAATTATTTTAAAACAAAAAAAATCGGTAAGTGAATAATTAAATAAATAAAGCCAGTTTTAAATCATTTATAATGATAAGTCCCTCTAACTTTTTGTAAAAACTAAAATTTAGTCTCTATTTTCAAATTTGGACCGATTATAAACTCTGAAATTTCATTCAATTTTTTAATTAGGTGCTTAAATGCAAGGGGGGGTCAAAAATGAATGGCAACTCCTTGCTTTCTCAGTGCTTCTGATTTCTAATCACAATTATTTTGTGTTATTGTTTAAGGATGCCAATGATACATCTTTTTCACTTTGATACTGATTCCTGGGGGTATTTCTTTTATGCTATTCATAATTCTGGATTGTTTTTAGTCTATTTGTTGTTTTCAACAAGATCACATTTGGTGTTATGTGATCACACACTGAAAAGAAATTGGAAGCTGAAAGAGGTTTCAATTATACCAGTCATCATAGAAGCAACTGGGCTTATGAAAAAGAAATCTAAAAAAATATTTATCAAGTATATCCGGTGAACCAAGTGCAAGTTAGATACAAACGATTGCAATGAAATGGACGGCTAAAATCATTAAAAGATCTCTTGGCTGGACTCATTTAAATAAAGGGGTTAGACATCTGGTTAGATGTCCCATCTCCTAGAAGAAGAAAAAATTGAGAGTAGTTTAGATTTTTACATCTTCTTTTAAAAATTTACCATAAATCAGGAAATTATCATATGATTATGTATGAAATTTCACAAAAACTATTATTTTTATTGATGGACCTTGGAATATATGAAAATTAAGATTTGTAATTTGAATATGATTTTTTTGTATAACATATCCACCTTTTTCAAGTCATTTTTGATAAATGTTCTTTTGTCCATGCAGTTTTTTTAAAAATAACATTATGTACGATTTAACCCATAAGAGATTCAGACCTCTCCCAAGGATATTAGTTCAAATGTGAACATAGACGGAACCACTAGGATTCAAACTTGTGTATTATGATTCCGAAGTCTGGTTGCCTATCCTCTGCCCCAAGTGGACCTCTACTCAATTTTTTTTAAAATAACTACTTTTTTATGTGAAATTTTACTAGTTTTATTTTGGGGGTTCTTCAAAGTTAATACCATTTACAAAACTTTTAGAGTTATTAAAGAATAAAGTTCATATATGAAAACAAATAATTATTTAATTGTGATTGGAGAGTGTTGACACAGTGTTGCTATTGTTGAAAACAAACCAAAGGGGACATGCTGCGAACTACTAAATTCACAGCTTTAAACAATAACTGAGTTTCTGAATTCAAATTAAAAAGTACTCAGTTTTGAATTCATGAACATTAAAATAATTTTTATTAAATTCTTAGATGTATTACAATAACTTTGAAGAATATTTTTTTAACCAAATCTACAAATGAATAATATTTGAAAATAATAAAAAAAATTAATTAACAAATGTTGTATTTTGTTTTTTATGATTTTTACAGATCAATATTTTCCTGTATATCAATCTGGAAGGTTCCCATATAAACATTGTTAAGAAAACATGTTTGGCTGATGCACAGAAATTTACATGGAAATCTACTTGCTTGTTGGATGATCCCACCCTGCCCTCAGACACACTTAAAACTCTATGCTTTTTGATTGGATCTTTATTCAAACAAATTTTATTTAACTGAATTGTGATCTCATGTATACTAAAGAAATTTTATATTCTTCAAATGAATGTATATCAACAACAAAAATAAGGGCTTATCAATATATGAAACAAATCCTATTTTTGTGAAATATTTAGTTAAAAGAACAAAAAAAAAGTGGAGAAAGCATATAAAAACCAATTTTGGAGGAACTATTCCTGACCACAAAAATTATCATTCAATTTTCTTTCTTTCTTTTTATGATTCAGACATGAAAAGCCAAATGGAAGTTAAAAGTAAAGATAGACCTTTTACATGTGAAGTGTGTGAATCAGCTTTTTCAAAAAAATCTCACTTGGTTGAGCATATTCGAACACACACTGGAGAAAAACCACATTCATGCCCCACATGCAGCTATACTTGTGCTCAAAAATCTGCTTTAACTCTACATATGCGTACACATACAGGAGAAAAACCATATACATGTGATTTGTGTGGATCCTTATTTTCACGAAAATCATATTTGATGAGACATAATCTCAAACACACTGGAAAGAAACCATTTTCTTGTAATGTGTGTGGATCTTCTTTTTCAGAGAAGTCACATTTGTCAATTCATACACGTATACATACTGGTGAGAAACCTTATAAATGTAAACTATGTACCTCAGCATTTGCACAGAAGTCTGCTTTGAATAGCCATATCTTAGTACATACTGGAGAAAAGCCATTTTCATGTGATATGTGTACATCATCATTTTCAACAAGATCACATTTGGTGTCACATATGCGAACACACACTGGAGAGAAACCATACTCATGTAAAGTGTGTAGCTATACTTGTGCTTATAGGTCAGCATTAACTCAACACATACGTATACATACAGGAGAGAAACCATATACTTGTGATTTATGTGAAACTTCATTTGCTGCAAAGTCAACACTTTTAAGCCATATCCGTACACATACCGGAGAAAAGCCTTTTAATTGTGATCTGTGTGATACTTCATTTGCTGCCAAGTCTAATTTGATAAATCATGTGCGTAGACACACTGGGGAGAAACCTTATTCTTGTGAAATCTGTGGAACGTCCTTTTTACAGAAATCAACAATGAAAAGCCATATGCTAACGCACACAGGGGAGAAACCATATCACTGTGAATTGTGTCCATCAGCGTTTGCAACTAAATCACATATGGTAGGACATATGCGAACGCACACTGGAGAGAAACCATATTCATGTAGTATATGTAACTGTTCCTATTCATACAAATCAGCTTTAACAAAGCATATGCAAAAACACTCAGATGAATAGTAATCTATTTAAAACCATGAATTATAAATAAAAATATCTTAAATGATTTCAACACTATTTCTTTATATGCATGAAAATTCATATGCAAATCTTAATTTTATCTTCAAACAAATTCTTGTGTCCTAAATTTGTCAATTAGGTTGGGATTCTTCAAATTTAACTTTAGTAAAATCTATGTTCATGCATGTAAGTAATCAAGTTAGTCAAGCAAAATCTGAAGAAATAATTCATATGAACACTTAGCCAGCCTTCTCAGAAGTGTAGATTAATAAAGCAAAAATGAAAAATAGATGCACAATTTGTGGTAGCCAGGTGTTTGTCCCAGGTCAATATTTAGTCTTTAGAAAATGTATAGAAAAATTAAGTTATTAGTAAATCTTAAAATAGGCCTAATAGTTACCTCAACCAGACATATATATTTAGAATGAGGTAATGTATTCACTTTCATATGGAAAAATTACCTATAATTTGCCATACAAAACCTTTTGAGATAGAGTTGATGACTTAGATTCAAAAGAATTTAATTCATCTTCAAAATCTAAGGTGTCTTGTTTTTTGCTCTTTAAACTCAGCTGAGAGTAAGAATTAATTTAAGCGAATATTAATGGTCTGACAATAAAATGTATCTATACCAAGAACATCATTTTTTTTACTGCATTCATATCTTGATCATTGTTTTAAACTGCTTGTTTTGTTTTTCACAATCTTTGAGATGAAGCTTGATAATTTGTGTTTCAAGTTCTTGGACTGTTATCCTTTTCTATATTGTTATCTTTACAATATTTAGACCAATGAATCCTTTAGCCTTTTTCAATAATCTAACTTGGGAACAATTATGTGATCGATAATCACAGAACTTTAACCCTATAGTTTTGCTAGCAAAAAATATGCCAATCATATTTCTAGAGACTGTTTCTTTAAAAATAATAGGAAAACATCTCAAGAATTTGAAAGCAATTTTTAACAAACTGTGAAATAATAATAAAACTAGATTTTATTGTCTATTCAAAAATATTTTATTATTTCCAAGGGTCAGAATTATTGCGATACTGAGATTTTACTTTTCTTTAGAAAGATAATTAAATGAACTTTTTAATGAAAAATAAAGCTGCTGATAATTTTTTTAAGACTAATTAACAAAGTTTAATATTATTATCCAAGAATTGTTTGAGTCATTTTTTCTATGTATAATTTTCTTATTGAATGGCCATCAATAATATATTGTATCTTTATATTTGTTTAACCAGAAAGTTTATTCTAATTTGTAAGAGAAATTAAAACCCTATTACAATATTTAATATGGCAAAACATGAATCATTTTGTCAACCATTCTTTTTAAGGTGTTTTTTTTTAGGTAATGATTGGGATTATATTACAAAGGATCAATACCTAGTGTTTATGACAAATGGACGGTCGTACTCTGTTCAATGACACTCATACATGAAAATCGATGGGAGATTCCATCATTGTATATATATATATATGTGTGTGTGGGTGTGTGCATATGCCAAATATTGCTAATTATTGTTCAAACTTAGGATGAAAATAAAGGATTCTTAAGACATTTTTCTGAGTATATAGAAAATATTTTACTGTCATATTTATGTAAAGTATGTCAATTATCTAGAATGATACTCTAAAATACAGATATACTCAAGATTATCCCCTGTATAACAAGGGTAAATTAAGCACAGTCACCATTCAAAAGACACTCTTTGAAAAATATTCTCCTAAGTGATCAATTTCCTTAATATTCGCCTGGAACCTAACTCTAGTCTATTAGGGTTTTTTACTGCATATAAAATAAATAATAGAGAATATACCCTAAAATATTTGCAGTTTTGTTCATAAGAAAGTTTCTAATCATATCATTATTAGGGCTGTGACAATAATCATTATACATTTAGTCAGGTTCATGAAAACTAAACAAGGATAAATAATACTGGACTAATTTTTTTCTATAAATGAATTCTTAGAGTTGCAAATAAAAGAGAACTTCATCCCTCAGTTGATTTTGGTAAAAAAAACCCCAAAATATTGAAGATAATACTATTAAGAGTTTTCTAGATACTGTTCACAAGATATTCATTTGTTTAGTTAGCGTCCCACACCTGAACTTAATGAAAATGGAGAGAGAGTTTGAATAAATAAAAATCTTGTATTTTGTTATGTGTCCCAATTTTTATAGTTAAGCAACTTTACATCAAAAATAAATTTTTTCAAAAGTTGATACATTCAATTAAGTTTGCAGAGAATGGTATTTTATGGCATATCAATCTTTTTCAGGTCATTTTAATGCCGATAACAATAATTTTTGGCAAACATTAGTTTTTGTCCACACTTAGTTCGAATATGAATGGAAACAGAAAGATTGCGATTCGAACTCACGTTACAATTCCAAAGTCCGACTGCCTATCCACTGGGATGTATTTCAATACATGATTATAAAATCATAGCATAAACTGGGTATCATTTGAAAGGCTTTAGACAACCAAATTTATTTTAGTCAGGGCTCAGTTTTAAAGGCATCAAACAGACAGACAGCTTCCTTAATATAAGAATTTGCTTTCTACATGTATATCCTGTTTATTCCATATAATCTAAAATATTTATGTAACGTTATCAGATGTCAAAGTCCTTTCATGGCATTGCTGGAATGATTATGTTTCAGTTAGGGTTCATTAAGTTTTGACTTTTCGGTATTTGACAAAAACAACATATCATGTATATGAAGGGTTGTGTGGACATGTTGGGAGCAGTTGTGCATGCAGAGAGATCAGAACAGTGTGCAGTGAAGTGAGAAGTTGGCCGACCAAAAATAAAATGTAACACCAAAAAATTTGTCTTCATCTTTTCTGGTGAATTTCATTTCAATCCAAAGACCAACCCTGCCGATCAGATGAATAGCATGGATGAAACAACTCATCAAAAGAGACCAAAGGTATAAGTCACATGTAAAGTAGGGGTTTTCTATGTTTAAGACAGGGCCAACACAATCAAAACAAATACCAACCTTTTCGTTCAGCGGCATTAAAGAACTTTTGAAACTTACATCCTCTTTCCAATCCCAACTTTATGGTACCAGCTTTATGTAATAATTTATTAACTTTACTTATAATTTTCATTTCACTTACTAGATAAGAGTGTATTCTATTTGTTCACCCACAATGAACAAGATCTGAAAGAGGTAAAAACATAAGGGTTAGAATTACATAATAATAATCCTATCTTCCCCCAAATCTTTGCATATATTTCCATCCTAATATTAATAGGAACAAGCCCAAAGACTAACAAAACGATGGCAGTAAGCAAGGGGGATGGAAACCTGCATAAGTACAGGGGAAAACCCTAAGTTACTAATCCTATCTAATAAGCTTATAAGTTGGAGACTGTCTAATACAATCTAAACCCAATGTTGGCTGGGTGAAGAGAAAGATAAAAAAATTTCGGAATGAAACTAATAAAAAAATCCAGAGTCTAGGGACATTAAATTTGCTCAGTAGGATGCACATTTTTAAGCTTAATCAACTTCCCTTTATCTGAACAAATTGAAAAAATCTTTGAATACTTTTTGAAAACTAAACAAATTTCTTTATCATTAAATTTTGATTTTCATGACATATTTAACAATACTGATTATTGGCAACTATATAAATGAATAGTCAATTTGCACATTTTTTCTAAAATATTTATTTTAAAATTCAATTCTTAATATTCATATCTGTACATACTTTTCTTACAAAACTTTATAGAAGAACAAATACATTTCTATTAGATTAGGTTACATTATTTACTGAATATTATAACTGCATACATAATTCAACTAAAACTAACTTTGAGTTAGCTAATATGATTATCTTTTTATATTTCACACAAAACAATTGTTTCAATGAATTCACATATGGGTTTTTAAATTCAACCTTACTGAATAGGAAGAAATACAGACATCACACAAAAATGTTATATCTATACTGTGAAACCAGGATGAGCCGGGAGCCGCAGAGTGCTCTCATAGATGAAGATGGCTAATATCAGACAAAAGACACTGCAGTCTGTTATGGTGTTTATGTTCACTCTTCCTAAAGTCACACCTGGTTACAAAAATGTGTATCTGGGTGTGCGGGGTGGATGTGCTGTTGCAGCGGGCAATATCGAGACAGCGTGTTTACTGTCGCCGCAAGGTTTGTAGAATGATATGCAATTGGAGCAAAAATGACAGAGTTAAAGTAATAAGTTGTAATAAGTTAAAGAATGGATCATTGGTAGAGGGCATTGATACAGTTGGACGTGTTGGTGAGTTGAATGAAGACTAGATTGTTGGTTGACAGCATTGGCACATCCGTAAGGGACTAAAAGATTACAACAATTTAGAAAATTATCAAATAAATATTAAATTTTCACCGATTAATTATTGAAGAATGAACTTCATAAAGTTTTTACTGCTGTTGTTTTTCGTTTAAATATATTATACCTTTTAATTTTTGGATTAAAGGTTCCATAAACGTCTGGGACCCTGGAAACGATTAAAACTAATTTAATTGAAGACTATATAATTTAGTTCAATTTTAAGTTAAAAGCAAATGAGGAAATTTAAAGCTTGGTAGAAATCAGTGTTTATTGTGATAATTGAAAAATAAATTTAAAGCTAAAAATAACAAAATATTGAAGAAATTTCACCACGAATAGTGTTTATAATCATAATTATTTAAAAAAAAACAAAGACAGTATTTGGTTGTTACAAATTCATGAAAATGCTTACATGCTTTTGATTAATACTGGAATTTTTTACCCTTGTGGGTTTCCTTATATTTAATAACATCACAAATTTTAAGATAGCATGAAATGTTTAAATGAAGAAAATTACGTCTGTCTGAAAAAAAAGAAGAAGATATTATTAGAAATTCAGGTACTTCTTTATATTTTTGCATATTCTTATTGCAAATGTTCCTAATTTTTATTTAGTTATAAAAAGAATATTTAAAATTGGTCATGTTTTTTGAAAGTTTAAAGTTCTATTAAAATTATAGAAAAAGGTTTTTTATTATTTTGCTTTTAATATGATAAAATTTAGGGTTTCATCTTTCTGATAAAAAAAAATGGATTTTAATAGATTTTTAAATATTTAAAAAAAATGACATAAACGCACAAGTCAGTCTAATGGTTACTTCATTTTGGGTTGAAAAGTTTTGGTCTTAAGTCACAGGGATGTTACAAGGTTCAACCATTAAATAAAGTTGAACAAATTTCTTATATCGTTCATGTATTCAGTATGGAATAGTGAATAGCGTAATATGTAAATCTTCATCTCAGAAATTCAAATAAGTCAAGTAATAGCAACACTAAAAAAAAAAAAGTAACAAGGTAAAGGGTAGAAAAAAAGTTGAACACAAAATTATGTTCTAATGCTTTTATTCTAACTAAAGGTTTTTGAAAATTTTTATTATATACAAAATACCAAGATAATATTTTCACAAATATATTTATTTCAGCTAGTTCTTTTTATTCTTTGGCAATTCTAATTCATCATCTTTTTTGGTTTCTCAAGTTTTTCTAAAATTACAAAATTCTGATTGATAGTCATAATTTTTCAAAGATTCTTGTTAAAAAAATTTGATAATTTTTGTCCCTGAAAAGCTACTTCATCAATTTGTTGAAATGTTATTAGTAATTTTACGGGCTGGAGAGTTTTTTGAGTCAACATATTTGATTCTGTTAAGGTCTTGTTTTTAATAAGACGTTCAAATAAACTACCGAAAAATTTAACTCTTTCATTCATTGATTTAGAATAGATTTTGATATTTGGACTATTCTAGCTGGGCCAGCTAATAAATATTTCTGCTAACAATATAAAGTTTATTTAACAGTAATATTAAAAATTTTAAAAAGGGATATATTTTCAAAACATTGCTTCCATTGGATCAGATGGATTTGAAGAAAGATTAAGTTTTGATACTTCAAACAAAACACCAAGTGGATAAAAAAGAATAATTCTAAGTCAAGCTTTAATTGAAAACTATTGTTCAAAATACATCAAATGATCCAGTTCTGTTGTGCTTAAAATTTAAAAGTTCATTAACCAACAAAAGCAAAGTATGAATATTTTGCCAATTTGTTAAAATGCACATCTAAAAATCAAGAACTACAATCCATCAGTATACATTTAGTATTAATAATATAGGTACATAAAATTTATTCTTTGAACTAACTTAAGTTAAAAATGATTAGGAGCCTAGATCTCATCCAGAATTGGCCTACTATACTCTTTAGAACACTTTCAGTGCAGAGGTGAACCGTATGTACAGTTATCAATTGTATATCAAGATAGGGAGTCTGCACAATAGTAAGCCATTTACATCATCCCCAGAGTTTGAACAACAAAATTAGTAGTTCAATTCAAACTCAGTAGGCAAGGATTAATTAAGCTGAATTTAAATCCTTTATTTTTCTACCAATTGCTTTATATTCTTCTATTCTTAAATTGGTTATCCAAATGTATTTCAACCATTATCTCCTCTCACACAATAATATAATAGAATATTCTTTTCTTTTTCATAAAAAGATAACATGATTGAAATATTTATCTTTTTGTTGTTAGCCAAAATTTATAATTCAGATTTGACATGAGAAAAATAATTTGAAGATTTATGCTTGAGTTTGTTGCCAAAGTTTTCATTCTTGATCTTCCATTAAAATAGTCATAATTTAGTGGGTGTTCAGTCAGCCACTAAATTTTCTACCATAAGAAATAGGTTTTGATAGAACTTTCTAATTAAAAGGATAAAATGTTTGCATCAACATACAAAACTTTTAAGACTGTTTTAATATAACAAAAGTGATTAATATTGGTATAAATGAATTTTATGAATACTATAGGTATGTTGTATCAGATATAGATGACATTTATAGCAAATATAGGGTTTTCTAACATATAAGGGCTATAGATATAGCCTAATCTGAAATTATAGATCCTAGTAAAACAGTAACAGGTTACATTTTAGGCAAGATATAGCTTTCAAAAATAAATTACAAAGTTAAACATATTTCACTGGGACTAACCCCTACATTAACTAATACTCTATTCAAGATAGAAGACAATTTTTTTAGTAATGAGAAATTTTGTAAGTTTTGAGTTGAAAACTGATTTAAGAATATTTGTTTGTTATAATTTTATGATGGAAAAATTCTATTTCATTGTCTTTAAAAGTAAATTAATTTCATTGGAGTAAATTTCAAAGCAAAAGGTAAAGATGTTTAAATAATAAAACAAAAAACAAATAAGCACAAAAATTGTCCTCTTCTTTTTTGAGAAGATATATAAAGTTTGTAATCTCACAGATAATTACGCAATTATACAAAAGCTGTAAAGTAAATTTTTGTTTCCATGACCATCTGGCTTAATTCCAATGAAATGAAGAGCTTTTGAATAAAATAAAAAAAAAAAACAGCTCTGAAGATAACATTTCAATCAATCTTATAATTTTTCAATATTTTCATATACTTTAAATTGATTTATTTTTCATATCAATCAATATAAGCTTTTGATTTGTATTATTTAAAGTAATTGAAATATTAAAAACAGCTTTATTGAAATATGTGGATTGGCAGATGCACTTTCTGAAAATCTTCAGGTGTTTCTTGTAGAACAACAAATTTGTGAGCATTTACATAATTTTGATAGCAAAGTTTAAACGACTGCCTAAAACACTTGAAGAGGGCTAAAGGCTGAATTCTCCAAAATAGGCTTCTACTATAATAATAGTTAAAAATACTGAAAGATAGAAATTATCAAGTGTTATTTCAGACATTCAAACAAATAATCTTTCTATTATTGGTGATTTATTTTTCTCATTAAGCAAATATAAAATGTATATTTGATTAACACTTATTTGAAATAAGATTTCCTTCCAGAGTATCTTTACATAGGTGCAAACAACTAAATTCTTTATAAGCAAATCACAAGATTATGCTTTTTCTCCAGAGTGAATTTGCATATGAACTAACAAATGTGATTTTTTTGAAAATGATGAACCACATAAATCACAAGAAAAAAGTTTTTCTCCGGTGTGTTTTTGCATATGAACGTTTAAATATGATTTACGAGAAATGGATGATCCACATATTTCACACATATATGGCTTCTCCTTAGTGTGTGTTCGAGCATGCTCATTCAGGACTGATCTACGTGAAAAAGCTGAACCGCATATATCACAGGAAAAAGGTTTCTCACCAGTGTGTGTTCGTATATGAACAATCAAGCTTGATTTCTGGGCAAAAGCTGAAGCACACATTTCACAAGAATATGGTCTTTCCCCAGTATGTGTACGCATATGTTGGTTTAGATCTGACTTACGTGAAAAATTTGAGGTACACTCTTGACAAGAATAGGGTTTTTCTCCAGTGTGTATTCTTAGATGCTCCACTAAATGTGACTTTTGTAAAAAAGCTGAGCCACATACCTCACAAGAATATGGTTTCTCCCTTGTGTGTGTCCGCATATGAATGATTAAATATGATTTCCAGCCAAAGGAAGACCCACATTCTTGACAAGTAAAAGGTTTCTCACCAGTGTGTTTCCGCATATGTTCTATTAAATGTGACTTTTGTGAAAAAGCTGAGCCACATACTTCACATGGATATGGCCTCTCACCTGTGTGTATTCGAATATGACGATTCAAAATGGATTTCTGGGAAAAAGCTGAGCCACAAACTTCACAAGCAAATGGTTTTTCACCAGTGTGTTTTCGCATGTGTATCACTAAATTTGCTTTCTTTGAAAATGAAGAATTACACACTTCACAAGGATGTTTCTCTTTATTATGTTTTCGCATGTGTTGATTCTTATATGACTTCCCTGAAAAAGATAAACCACATACTTCACAGGTGTAGGGCTTCTCTTTGACATGTGTTCGCATATGCTCAACTAAATTGGGCTTATTTGAAAATGAAGCATTACAGACTTTACAAGGGTAGGTTTTCTCTTTTGTGTGTTTTCGCATATGCTGATTTAAATATGACTTTCCTGAGAAAGATAAACCACACACTTCACAGGTATATGGTTTTTCTCCACCATGTGTGTGCATATGTGTAACTAAGCTTGATTTTTTGGAAAAAGATGCATCACAGTCTTGACAGGAATATGGCTTTAATCCAGACTGAGATTTTAAGTAAATTTTTAAACTTGATCGTTTAGTCGATTTCTGACCAGGTTTTTTGGCGGGACATTCTTTGGTTTTATTGGATTCCATATCATATATTTGAGGGTGAAAATTTCCACAATTTATGCAAGTTTATAAAATGTATGTTGAATCAAGAGCAACGTTTTTCAAAGAGTTTTTTTTTTATTTCATTTTAGTTTTCAAATTTAGAAGCTAATAATCTAGTAATGTACATCGTACATATACAATCTAGATGTATCAAATCCTTTCCAAGTTTTTTAAGGATCTGGGTTCCCTTCAAATGAATAGCAGCTGAAAAGAAGAAGATAAATAGAAATTTTTCTGATTATATCTTATGAATGTGTTACAATCTTTAGCACAAGATCATAGCTGGAAACTGGTGATAAATTGTATCTGAAGGTTGACAAGAATAAATTTTTTTCACTTTATAGAATGGTCAAAATCAAAATAACTCCAATTGAAAAATGTTGATGAATATATCTGCAAGGAAAAAAAGCAAAAATTAATTTGCAACTCATTCAAAAATTTCTTTGCCTATTTAAGTTTCAGGTCAATGTAAAAAATATTCAAATAATCCAAACAGACACATTCGTCTTTTAAATCACTTGTTGAATAGATATTTAAAAAGTCAGGATATGAAACAATGCGAGAAAAAGGCCAATATTAGTGTAAAGCTACACAGGAAGCATTATTGGGTTAAAAACCTGCTAGAACTTAGCGAATAGTAAACAGCTTTCTGAGCACAGTTGTTATTTGATGTAAACCAAAGTGAAACTAAAAGATTACATAGCTGAAATAATGAGTAGCTCTGTATCTTTGTAATTTGTATCTGTATAAAGATAAATGCACTGAGTTAATGCATTAGATTACATTAATTGACCAGGCAAAAAATTAATTCTAAAGCAAATGAGCTCAGACTATGTGAAAACAGAAAAAAATTGTCTGATTTCCAAGCCAAAAATATCCACCCAATCGCATTACCAACAAAGTTTACAATATTTAAGGTAGTGTATTAATGTTACTATTTACTTGTACTACTCATTTAATGGTAATTTAGCACATTTAGGCGAGAATAATGTTATTGATTCAAATATAACAAAATGATGGAAGTAAAGTAAAAGCAGTTATCCTTGAAACAAAAAAGAATGATTATAGTACTAGAGTTGGTTCAAAGGTAATGCCTCTTATATTTTTATTCTGTCCAAATAGATAAGAGGGGATTGCAAATTGCATTGCTATGATGACTGAGCTTATGATGGACGGAAGCATACTTAGGTACTGTAGAGTTAAAGCAATTCAGCTTAGCATTGTTCCTAAGCATTCGATCACTTTAGAAGTTTTGATGATAGATTGAAACTTACTCTGTTTAGTTTTGTTGCTTGGTTGGTCTGAATGCTACCAAACAGTTTGGAGGGATCTCTATGAGTAGTGACAGAAATTAGCGGTGTATTGCATCCTTAAAACAGGCTAGCTGCCAGCTACATTAAAAAACAGACTGTTAGTATATACAGCTGCAGCAAAGATTTTGGAGGAGTATGATCAGGACTTACAGGTGTGGATAGATAATAACTGTCTGAGCTTGGACCAAAAATAGTTTGATCTTTGTCATTTACACTCTGCAGAAATTTAAACAGCTGGTTAATCCTGTTATGGACTATCAGAAGTTCATTGAGTACATAAATGCAAATATGGTTAATGCATATGCTGGCTTGCAAAAGTTAAGGGAGTAGTGAGAGAAAGGACCAAATGTGGCAGTGTAGTGTTGGACTCAAACAAGGCCTACATGTCAAAAAGTCCTTTTGGCCATTTGAAATAGCAGAGATCAAGGAATGAAGGTTTGGTTTGGTTTGCTTGGGTTTAACGACCTTTCAACCTTTTCTAAGGAATGAAGGATTTAGGCTCAATGTCAATAAAGATCATTAAAGCTACTACCTCCTCTTATATCATTGACATTTTTGTGAATGAGAGCGTGTATTCTGCAGCTGGCATTAGACAATATCTGGAGCATTTTCAAACAAATAAGGTCCTGAGAACTGACACACACATGTTAGGATAGTAGGAAAATTGCTACAGTATCGGGGAAGTGAACTTCTTCCAGTCTCTGATAGACTTAGAGTGTACACTGAGAAAGCCTCTGAAATGTTGATTTAATGTTGCAGCTTTAGCAATGATCGGAGATGCTATTTGTATAAAGAATCCACACAGGAGGATGTGCAACACGGTTTGGTAAGGGTATAGTGATGAAAATCAGTCTCTGTGAATTGGATACTGTACCATATTCTTCAGTTGATTTCTTGTATACTATCAGAGCTTCACCATCTAAAGAAGTAACATGATCACTAACAGCTTTATTCCACCCAGAAATAATCAGAAAGTACCATGCCTCATGAATCTAGACAGGATGAGTTCAGTGACACATCTGAAGAGTACAACTAATGAAACAATTGAGACCATGCCAGTGAGACAGAGTACAAGGTGGAAATGAGCTACTCCAAATTGTCATGTATGTGAGCCTGAAATCAAGGAGTAATGTGATTGTCAAGAACAAGATAGGTGACATTATGTGCAGAAACATCAACAGACTGCGTATGTGTGCTCTCGCTGGGCACACCTTGGCGCAAGGGGAGAGTTAGCATACAGGAGTCTGGAGCAACCGATTTGTCACATTGGATTTGGTTGATATATGTAAAGTTGTTATCAGGTAGTTTAGTAGTAAACTGTGGTAAATACAGATCAGTTTGCATAGCAGGATCAAGAAGGCCATGCTTTCTGTGTAGAGTTCAATTCGTTTGTTCAATGTGAAGACATTCATTGGCTGAGGAAAAGTTTAGGTTGAGAGAGCAGATTCAGAACCCTGAAGGGTCCCTAATTGGGTGCAAAACGCATTTAGCTGTTTTGGAACAATCAAGTTCATTAAGAGGGTCCTTGGTTCAGGGCAAAAGCATTTAATGAACGTTTTGAGTGAAAGAACAAATTCAGAATTGCTAACTTCAGGTACAGAGGATTCTCCAGTTTTGATTAATTATCCATTAGTTAACAACATTTTTGTTGAAATCCACCATGTGATGTAACGTTAAGGAGGGGACAATTTCTATGATATCACTTGTAGCGTTGCCACTATTATAGACTTCAACCCCCAAAATCAGAGCAATATAATTTTCTTATACAATCAGAAAAAGTAAACACAGCCACATTAAAAACAATCTTATACTAAAGAGAAAAAATAGCCTAAAGTGGAGTAGCAGAGAGAGCAGCAGCACAGCAGCAGACACCCATAAAAAAAACGACACTGACTGGAACTGGCTGGGTGCGAGTGAACTCACTCACTGGACTATGAAAAATAAATCAAAACCACCAAAAGTTAAACAAGTAGAAAAAAATCAGCTTAAGTATTGTTGCCAAGTGAGATGAATGAATTAAATACGAAAATTAAACAATTATTGTGGGAGAGTGTAACTTAACTAACCGTAATCACTAGTTCCAGTTCCAGTAACTGGAGATTACAGTCGGTACTGACTGGACTGGACTGTCATTTTTTATTGTTTCAAATCCCGAAATGTTGATTATTCAAATTTTGAGGATTTAAAAAAAAATGTGTGTAGTGTGTGTGGGGGCAACTCTACTTTGAACAGCAGCAGCATGATTTTGTACATACCTTATTTAAATTACGTTAAAATAGGATTAGTTTCGAATAGTCTTCATGAGTTAAAATTTAACATTAAAATCTATTAAAGTTTTTTCCTTATTAAACAAAAGAAAGTCCAACAGAATAATTTTTTGATTATTGCAATTAAAGATTTTATAGAGATAAATTAGAAATGAATAAAGAATAGGTTAACGTACTTACTCTAGATGACTTGTATAACATTTACAACAATGGTGACGCCCATCATTTTGATGTTGTTGTTGTTGTTGGCCTTCTGTTTTTCTTTCGTTTTTGGGTTTCAATCAAATTGGAATTAGAAAAAATGCAGTTTTGACAGGATAGTTAGGTTGTTTTACATAATTTCGACCTTAAAAGTTCAATATATAAAAATAAATGAAATGAAGCAGAATCGAATGCTTTTAAGTAGGAAACACAAAGAAACTTTCTTGAAATTAGGAAAATTATGTTCTCATTTAATGAGATTTTATAGAGAAAGATTCAAAAAGAGACATAAAACTATGTTGAAGGATTTCGAAAATGCTTATAAGAAAATATTGTAAGTGAACTGATAAATAAAATTTATTAGTATCTTAATAATAGTTATTAAGATAAATTTATTCAAATAAAATTTTGCTAAGAGAAATACACTTTTTAAAATGTCAGCTAAAAATGTATAGGCCTAAGTAGTAGTAATAGTGATGAAGGTACAACAACTAATGTCTCCAAATTAAAATCAATGGGAATATCAAATGAATATTTTAGTATTTCGCTGTATGTATATACTTAACTGATAAATATTTCCGTGTTTAAAATATCACAAATGAATGCTAATTACTTAATTAACTAAAAGATATATGAAATTTCTTTACCACCCGCAAGAGAAGAAGAAACTTGAAATGCGTCATCGAAAAAAAAAGAAAATTTTTAATAAAAAAGTATTTTTTTTATCCCTTGAATTCAATTATTTATTTAATTTTTGCTTTCTTGTGTGAAGTATTATTAGCACGGGAAATGTTCATTAATTGTCAAGAAATTATTTACTGCTCTGCTTAAAATGGTGTTGTCTCAATTGTCGTCCCCTATAAAATATCTTTCTTTGTTATCACTAAATGATGAAAACAAATGTAAATATACACAAACCCTCCCTTTACACAATGAGGAATCGATGTACGTATATTTCGATTTTCAGACACAAATGTTATTGATTCTTATTGTTAATCAATAATAGTAATTATTTTAAAATTATTTGATACCCAAATATTGAAAAAATTATCATATTTTCTTTTTTTTTTTTAAACCCATTTGTTTCGGGTATAAAATAATTCGTGTTAACCTGTCTGTCTTTTCGAGAGATAATTAAAAAAAAAGTTGTCTCAAATATAATCATTTGAAGTTTGAGGAGAAGAGGAGATATATAGCCGTAAGATAAATTTTACGCAAGGAAAATTGGATAATTTTGACTGAGTAGACATAGAATAACAATCTGAATGATTGAGATTGTATGGTTGTGGGTTTTGGGGGTCTAAAGCCTTAAGACCCATAACATTTCCCTTATTATTTTTTTAACTGTCTGTGTGTGGTATTACGATAGAGCAACAGAATTTTATTTCCATTGATGTGTTGTTATCTGTGAATCTAGATTTTAAGTTAACTTTTAAAAGTAATAATGGGATTTAAACAGAAACAGGTCTAAGTTGCCCCAGTAGTCACGCCTTATATTTTTACCCAAAAAGTCAAACACAACACAACTCCACACACATCATTTTATTAAAAAAAACTGTTTTTCAGCAATTACATTCGATTTCATTTATATCTTTCAAGCTCTCTCGCATTTTCAAAAATTATTTTTGTTAAAAAAGTAATTAAGCTTTCAATGATTTTATTATTTCATTTTAAATCCCAGTTTTGCCCGTTGGTAATAATTTTCTAATTTTTTATTTTTGAATGTTTCATGAGAAAAATGAAATTAAAATTCCTAATCTTAACAGTTATCAAAATGTAATAGAATT
The DNA here is from genome assembly GCA_036873565.1 of Xipholeptos notoides. Lineage (NCBI taxonomy): Eukaryota > Metazoa > Mollusca > Cephalopoda > Idiosepiidae > Xipholeptos > Xipholeptos notoides. Next base: position 20,507 of record JAYKTE010065553.1, read on the forward strand.
CTATTTACTAAATTAAATAACTCTATGATAGATTGATTTGTTTTACGGCATTTGATTTTGTTTGTTTTACGGCCATTTAATGCCGAGGGTTAAAAATAACTGTAAACAAGGCAAACGCAACAGTTACGTTATTTTACACACAAAACTAATAAACTTTTACTCTAAACTGCCGAACTGCCCTTTAAATTAAATTGTATTAACTCGTGCGAAAACTTATAAAACCATTTTTTTTTCTAATTTGAAAAATAAAACTTTTTTTTTTATTTAAAAATTTTTTTTTTTTAGTGTTTTTCTGATTATTCATTTTAAACATTTGTTACTTTTATTATCTTGTTTGTAAAAAGAATAATTTTGCCCGAAACTCAAACATAATTATTTGAAAGTTGTTCTTCTTGTGCAGTGAGTGCAGTCAGTACCTGAGTGCACTTACTTGCACTAGTGTAGTGTACGTGCACGACGCTATGCTGCTGCCTGCACGCTCACGCACTCAGACTCAGTTTGCTTTGTTAAGGATTTGTTTATTCGTTGACACGAATTTTTAATCGGGCTAAGTTACTTTAAATGGGATTTATTTTTTATCTTTTTTTATTTTAGTCATTTGAATTTTTTTCTTTAAAAAAATTTATTTTATAATTTTGGAATGATTTTAAAAGTAGAAAACCCTAGAAAAGTTTATGAAAAATATTGGAATATCTGAGTATGTACCTATTAACTTTTTTATAAGGCCCTAAACTTCACCTAAATCACACCCATTACCTGTTGCACAAGTGCTGATCGATAGTTAGTTAATTATACTTTTTTTTAATAAAATGGTGGAGAACGGGTAAAGTCTCTCGTACTTTTCTAAGTGCGATCTTTTTGGTTTTGATATGAATCTATTTGGATCTCGCAATTTTTAGTGATGTGATGTAGAAATAAAAGTTCTTAACCCTTTGGACCCTGACTTAGTAAAATTATTAACTAACCAAACCGAGCCGTTAGAGGATCATAGAGGGTTGTATCGGCTGGGTCTACTTTTGGGCTTGGTCAACAAGGCCGATATATCAGGGTCTAAGGGTTAAAAAAAGGAGAGGAATTAACATCTTTTCCATAAGTTCATTATGGTTATGCCCCAAACTTCCAATTCCCTTTGAGATTCAGTTGGACTTTTGCCATTTTTTAGTGCAAGTAGTTGTTAATTTCGCTTGAAGATGAATTTCGTTGTTGGTTGTATTACTTTTTTACAACTATTATAGTATTGTTCAAATATTTGTATGGACATAGCTCTTCCATGTGAATTTTTGGGAAATAAGAAAAATTTAAAAAAATTGATGATTCATATTATCAATCTTTAAAGATAATTATTTTCCAGTGTAATAAATGGAATAACAGTAGTCTTTTTATTATCCGATTTAACTCTCATTTTTAATTTACAGTTATTTACAATAATTAGAGATTTTGTGTTGATCTTCCTTTCCTAGGTAATGGGAAACAAAGATATGGAAAACAGTTCAGAAAAAGAACTATCTCCTGATGGAATCTGGTGGATGTAAATTAATTGTGAATTCAATTTTGAAAGACAAAATGGAAATAAACAGTAAAGAGAAACCCTATTCTTGTGATGTGTGTGAAACTCATTATTCATTCAAGTCTCGTTTAATTGAGCATATGCGAACTCACACGGGAGAAAAACCCTTTTCTTGTGAAATATGTGGCAATTCTTTTACACGGAAATCATATTTGAAGCTCCACCATAAACTGCATACAGGAGAGAAAGAATACTCTTGTGATTTGTGTGAGTCAACTTTTTCAAGGAAATCATATTTAGTAAATCATATACGAAGACATGCAGGTGTGAAGCCTTATTGTTGTGAAGTTTGTAACTCTTCCTTCTCCGATAAATATGAATTAAAACTACATATACGAACACATACTGGGGAAAAACCATATTCATGTGAAGAATGTAGCTCTTCATTTTCCTGTAATTCAAATCTGAGACAACACATGCGAAAACACACTGGTGAAAAACCATTTTCTTGCGAAATCTGTAACATGTCATTTACACAAAAGGCACATTTGGAAGGACACATGCGAACACACACGGGAGAGAAACCATTTTCCTGTGGTGTTTGTGGTTCATCTTTTAAGCGAAAATGTGATTTAAACCGTCATATGAGAATACACATTAGGAATAAAGCATCTGAGACTTTATCTACTGACTGTTTCGAAACAATCACTTGAAATCTAATTTACAAGATGTGGCAGTTGTTTACTAAGCCATCCTTGCAAGTAATGCAATTCTTGCATGACTCAAGGGTTCACTTTTCATTTGCACCATTCACCATGACCACGTGTTTCATTTTTCCTATGTAAACTAAGTTTACATAGCTCCCTGAATCAGATCTTTTAATTCTGTGTTTTTACAGAATAAAGAATAACTTCATCATTAACTTCAATTTTTTTTCAATAAATAACTTTTTGCATAAGAAATTTGAAAAAAAATTAAACTTTTTTTACAGAAAACAACTTTTGTCAAAAAATAATATGCTTCACTTGTACAATTCAACATGTGATAATTATTTTACACACAAGTGTGTTATTGTTAAAATGCTTGTTATTTGAAAAACTTAAATTTCGTATTATAAAACTTATCTTTTGAAAAAAATTGTTTGAAAAATTTAAATTTTGTATTTAAAAAGTTGTTTGAAAAACTTAAATTTCGTATTTAAAAGGCTATTTTTGAAAAAAAATTTCGTATTTAAAAATTTATTTAAAAAAAATTGTTTGCTGATTCAGGAAGCTATATACTCTGTTTGTTTACATGACAATGAAACACGTGATCATGGTGAAAGGTGCAAGTGAAAAGTGAACCTTTGAGTCGTTCAAGAGTTGTGTTACTTGAAAGGACGGCTTAGTAAACAACCGTCCAAGATGTTCACTGTTCATGTCTAACCAATTTATTTTTACACATACAGTCTTGGCAAAAATGATAGGGCTACCCTGCGTTATTTAGAAAAACGAAAATGATTTATGTTATCAGATAAAATACATATATTAGTTAACATTATATTTGTTAAAGAAAAAACACTTAATTATAAATAATATACTACAGCATCATACCTTATTTTGTCAATAAGACAAGGTGCCTTATTTATTGTGTCAGACATTCTTGGCACTTTTTTCAATATTTTACAAGATTATTATTGGAGCTCTTTCCAATAACTCTTTAAGTACTGAAAATGTTATTCCTTACATTTTGGGTGCTATCTTCATACTATTCAATCCAATTCATCTCACACTAACTCAATATAACTTTTTGTCTGTAGTATATAAAAAACAAGCATTGAATGAAATTATATATATATATATATATATATATAAAGAATTGGATGAAATTATATATATATACATATATATATAGAGAAAAATATTGCCTATATTTATGGTTAAAGTGCTCAATATCAGTAATAGAGTGTAATTGTTTGATAAACATAGACACAGAGTCAACAGTTTTTGATAGCTGTTAGTTTCTTATCTGTGCAATCACCAGCTTTTGGTTTGATTATCACACAGATAAGAAACAGACAGTCATCAAAGCTTGTTAACTCTATAATTTATGCTTATCAACTATATATATATATATATATATAGTAAAAAATTAAAAGATAAAATCCAAAAACCTGGAAAAACGGCGGTTGCTGGTTACTGT
>JAYKTE010065554.1:0-14470 GCA_036873565.1 Xipholeptos notoides
CACACACACACCCACACACACACATACACACACACACACACATACATATATATATATATATATATATATATATATATATATTTAAAACTGAGGAAAGATAAAAATTATTATTCTAAAGTATTGTTACTAGTTCGATTGGGTATAGATGGATAGTGTGAACATGAGTCTATTGGCGTGCGTGCATGTGCAGTATATTTCATATGTATGAAAGTGCCTTATGACCAACATACTCATTTAAAGAGCTATAAAAATAGTCTATTTTTTTGTTTTCTCTTAAGACTTTTCAGAAGAAACAAACTCGGATCACATAAACTATATAACCTCTGAGATCGGGATTTTGTTTTTTACCAAAATTATTTCACCAATTTGTTGTTTTACACAATACCTTCTATCCCCCCCCCCAAAAAAAAAATCGAATTGAATACATTTGCTACAATAATTGAATGGTTGTAACAATAATAATTTTTCTTATCTTAGTCTTCCCTAACTCCGAATATGAAGATTGAGAAGGAATTTTATTTGGGACTCATTTAATATAATTCTAAATTTCAAATTGTTCCCATTACAATAGATGTTCTAATCTGAACACTGAAGCTGTCTTTAAACTACAAAAATTAAAGCCTATACTTACTTTCTCATGGATTTACCGTGCATTTGTTCCCATATAGAATAAATTATAACGCTTTTCTAATTGTTTAAACATAACTAGCATACCATTGTTTGTTTGTTTATATTTTACGACGTATCAACCTTGCATACCATTAATGCATTGCAAATTTCAATGCTGAAATATTGATTTCGTAACATGAGTAAGATCAGGATGTGTTACTTTTATAGTGATTTTTTATAGTTTGATCAAAATGCAGTTTGTTCAACACGAGACACAACATTGACTTTCTTATGTCTAAGATTGATTTTTTATTACTTCAGCACTGTTACGGTTGTGTAGGTATTGGCTTGCAGTAAACCAGCCTATGGCTTATAAGCTAATCGAAGGGGTCTCTGGTGGATGAGGTGGGTGAAAAGTAATAAGTCTACTTGCTTAGCAATATCCTGGTTGAAAATTTTCATAGCAATACGGAAATAACATGTGAAGGGTTATTAAAGTGGGCATTTAATAATAACACGCTATAAAATCCTGTCAAAGGAGATTGATATGGAAGGATGGGCTTTTACTCAGGTTGAATAAACAACAAATGAGAAACACAGGAATATGTATATGCATATAAATGTAAATAATTGATATGTGTGTAAATGCACATATACAAACACCTGCCATAAATCTACCCAATCTTGCGCTGCTATACTAATCAGTGAAATGCATTGTGTATGGGTTTATATAAAAAATAATAATGTGTTTGTTATCTTTATAACATCATATATGTATATATATATATATATATATGTGTGTGTGTGTTTGTGTGTATGTGTGTATGTGTGTGTGTGTGTCTTTTTTTTACATATAAATAGGAAAAATACCTCCTTCCGAAATGAATCAAAAATTAACATTTACATTTAAGTACGTTATTAAAAAAGTTCCATCCTGATCACTACTTGAATCAACGGGACTAAATTTGTGAAAAGAATTCCGATTATTGTAATTAACAATAATATTTTGACTTCTATTTTCATCTCTATTGTTACATTCACTACATTTTGAAAAATTGTTAAACTGTTGTGAATTTAATAAAAATGGGAATACAATTTTGGAGTATCCAAATAACCATACTCCACTAAAAAGCATAGGAATAATAAATCTACTTAAACGAAATTATAATCTACAATATTTAATTTTCAGTTATGTCAGTAATTTGCTCATGAGTCATATGGTATAATTTTTTTTAACACAAACTGTCACAATATGTATATATCTTTTCAATTCTTATTCCTTTTTAACCTTTGATATTTGAATAATAATTAACTATTGAACCTATTTAAAAAAAAAAATTGTAAGACCCTTTGTTTTTGGGTCAATTGGAAAACTATGAATTTCCCCATTTACTTATTTATTGGCTAAACAATTAATTTATTGCATTGTTTATTGTGTAAACATATCTCAAATACCTTATAATTAGACATATTTTTAAAATGCAAAACGATGTGAATAATATGAAAGCTATATACAAAAAATCAAGATAAAAGGGAAAATTAATTTTTTTTTTAAAGTTAAGTTTATAATTAAATACAATTCCAAAGAGTTAGAATATTTCAGACGTACGACTAAAACAAGTTTAATAATTCGGACATATGAAGACACTGTAAATAAACCCCAAACACTTACTCGAATATTTTAATTACACCGGCGCACTTATTTAAATATTCTTTAAGTGTAAAAGATGTAAATAGCAATTTACAACCAGGGAAAATATTGCCAGACATTTGAATTTGCCGATGCATTATTGCTTACGAAACATTCACAGAAATATATTGTAATACGAAGAAGATCCTAGCAAAAATCAAATTCAATGATAATTCACTTCGATTTCTATTGACGTCGCCTGGCGATCGTCCGAGTAAGAAAATATTGATTTATTGTCTCAAGTTCATTGGTCAGTAACTTCTGACCAAAATGTACAATCCACATACGAAATATTTCTTCTTCTTCTTCTTCTTCTTAAAAAAGAAGATGAAGAAGAAATCTATATTTTCTTTGGTTTTATTAATTCATCACATAAACATTTGTTTTTGTCGTGAAGGTCTGAACTAGTCGTCTATGATGGACAAGCCAAATAACAGTTAAACTACACGCAAATATGAATGAAAGAAATCTTGCAAATTATTAAATACCAGAACAATTATAAACTACTAAATAAGTAGAAATGATTATTTAATCTATCTAAAAGTGTAAATAAGCGTGTTTTCATTTAAATTACAGGTATCACATGCAACTGTGAGGCAATATTTTGTGTAATTAGTGGAGGAACCTTTTTAACTTTAGGGTGTAGTATGTCCCACAACTCAGCAGTTATTAATGGCCAAATCTAGGAGCTGCATCACTCTAAAGTACTGAAATACTGACTGAAAGATACGGCAAATACCAGACTAAATTATTTCATCTGCCTAACTAAAAGGGTGAAGAAATGAGTAGAGTTTTACTTTCCCTAATCGTATTAATCTGAAATCAAGCTATCAAATGTTGGGCTCAGTTCTTAAGAGCATGACTCATGAGCCCAAATTCGTTTTCCATTTGCTAATCGTTAGATCAGACTTTCCCAGGAATCTTTTCTGTTACAGGATTGTTCCAATAAATAAAGAAATTCTATGAAGTTTTATTCTATTTATGAACAATACAATACAACGCAAAAATACTTAAATAAGACTGTTCGAAATTCAATGATAACTTAATTAAAACTGGGTATTTAGACTCGAATTTAAAACTTTCAGATTAATATTTTTGTATTTTTTATTCGTTTTAAACATTGATTCAGTTAATGACTATATAAAATTAGTAGTTTCGTTGCTTATACCTTATTTTAATTTTACTTGCATTAATTGCTAGATAGTTTTTTTCATTTCTGCTTCGACTATGCCTTGTTTCATCTACTCCTGGCTGACATCCTGAGATGCGGGCGTTGATCGTCACTTTAGGGATATCGGTTGTGTTTTGCCTAGCGCTCTTTTCTCGAACGCAATCAAAATGCAAACAAGAAGCTACAACAACTCGGGCAGTTTTTTTTTAAAATCATAATTTATTACTCCTATATATTTTTTTTGACTAAGTCTCTGGCTACATGACCTCCTATGTGCGTAAATTCACAGAATGCTGTCCAATTACTTTTGTGCTCAGGAAACTGCATTATGAGAAGTACATATCTAATCTATGTCTTAACACTTGTGATCTATGAATGCTAATGCTTTTTTCCATTATGGCTAACATTTCAAAATGATGACCTCTAGGATTAGTTACATAAAAAAATCAGGCGTTTTTAAATAGTATTTTTTTATAGTTGGGCAGCTATCTTATACTGCAGAATTATTGAAGAGATTGAATCTAAAGGCTATTACATAATTCCTTATACGGAACACTTTTGGGGGGACTGTTTAGATTTAAATATTGGGCTTGAACTTTTGTATTACACTTGAGGGTCTATATAAAATGAAAAATGATGTTTACTTTTATTTAAATCAAAGCAAAACCGATCTCTCATTTTAAACACCCTTCGAAACCTGTTGTTTTAGCGTATATACTCAAGTGTGAGATGAAGAAGCTTTCATATTTCTCGTATTGTTCAAGTGCTTAGATGAAAGACCTACTTTGAAGATATTAATGTATATTTTCGTCGAAACTGAAGCTATTCCACTATTAAATATAATTCTTTCTCCAAACACGGGTACGCTGTGTAAGTGAACAAAGAAATCCATTGAATGTAATTTCATCTTTGAAATAAATTTTCTGGCGTTTCTCTTTGTATGAAACACTGATCTTCCATACTTTGCTGAGTTAACAGGATCCGTTTTGTATTAATGCGTGACTATATGTACGACTGTGGGTGCTTGTGTCTGAATCTATATATCTAACTTGGGAGATTTTGTGTTTGTTTCTAAATGCTTGTGTTGTTTTTGCGTGTGTATGCAGATTGATCTGTGAATATACTGCATTACATGTTTGCTTGTGTAATTTTGTGTAATTTTCTGTTTTTGTGAGCGTATTTGATTGGTTGGTTTTGCGTTTCTTTGCTACGTGTGTGCATTTAATTATGTGTTATATAGTATGAATATGTTTCTACTTATGTGAATGTCTATGTACCTTTGTATAAAAATGTATATAAGTATGTCTGATTGAGTCAATATGTGTACACATTCAGATGGTTCAAACGTTTTTGTGAGCGTATGCATGTATGTGCGATAGTCTCAGTATCAAACTAGAAAGAGAATAAGAGAGGTGGAAGCGAAAGAATAAAGCAAAATATATATCTTGAGGCAGTCGTCAGAAAGAAAATGCATCTCTTTTTGAGGTCCCATTTTGAAATTTGATTTTAAAATCGTTGCAAAAAGACACCACACGTATTTTGATCGATCTGACAGAAAATAAAAGACTTTCTTGAAAAGTGGATCGAATTGAAGATTGAATTGTAAATGGGTATCGATGCGAGAAAGAACCAATTAATCGGTAAACATTTCAATATGATTCAAAAAGCAATAAAAAGGAAAAAAGGAAAAATTCATCTTTTATTCACTCACTATTTCTCTTAGCTATTAACAATTTCTCTTATCCCTCCTTTTATTTCTTTTTTTATATCGCTCTATCAGAAAATCTTTAGTTACGAATCTATTGTTTTAAATTTCTTTTCCTTTCAGATCATTTCATTCACTCTCTATATGTCTCTTAATGTTTAACAGTCCCTCTCTCTTCACCCTCTGTCTTCCACATGCACTAGTTTCAGAAACTCATTTGTTAAAATAAACATATCAGTTTATACTTTATTTTTCTAAATAATATTTTCTATTCACTCATCATATTCTTTATCCCTTTATATAATTCACACGAGGTATCTCTCTATCAGAAACCCTATAGTTGCGAATTTTACCACGTTAATTCCTATATCGTCTAAATCAGTTTTCCTTAGACCAACTCTCATTCTTAGATTTTTACATAATCTTCAAAAACATTTTTATGGAAATTTAAAAAAAAAACATACTTCTCTTTACATCTTACTAAAATATCAATCTACTATTTGGTTAAGTAAAAAATTGACACTAGGTCTTATTTACGGGTTATATGATATGTTGCTTCACACTTACTGATATATACTGTTGTTGTATGTAGGTTTTATTTTTCAGAGCTTTCCTTTTCCTGAACTGTCATAACACAAATTTCATCTACCAGAATTTTGGAATCAAAGTTCGCCTTCACCTTAATAATTATTTCCCGAGTTAATGAGTTGCACATGTCTGAAACAACTTCTATGAAAAAGTTATACGTACAAACTTGGGTCAAAACACTACGTTTTTTTACGCTTACTATTGAGTCAGTAACATGGTAGTGAACGCGAATACGCATTTTTAAAAAACATGGCAAAGGCAGTTTGTAGCTCCATGATGAAAACAATTTTAAGAGAGGGAAATTCTGGAAGAAAAAGCCAACAGCTTAGTGTTTACTATGGTAGGTCAATCTGTCATAGAGGTTTAAAGATGTTCTTGTTTCAAACTAATATCCAATACTCATTTAAGAAATATCAGTGTTACTTTTTAAATCTATGACTCGTTTAATCTTCATATATTTTCTTGCAGTTCTAAATTCTTAATTCTCTTTGTGTGACTGCATCTTTCTTAAACACACTCATACAAATACATATACACGAACATAAACACAGTTTCTATGTTTTATCTTCTAGCCCTTTCTGAATAATTATTTCTTTTGGTCTGAAGTTTTCTTGCTTGAACATTTAGCTTTTCTTTTTCTCTCATTCTCTTTAATTCTCTGTATCCTTCTTTTTCTAAATGATACAATACTTTAGTAACTGTCAACCTAAAACAAATTATTTTTTAAATTGTGTTTTTTGGCTGTGCCTCCTACTGTGTTTTTCTTTCTCTTTGATTTTATTTAGATTAGTCTTGGAAATTCTTAAACCCATTAGCAATTCTCCTGTTTTGGTATGTGTTTCTCAATTGCAATCTATAGTTTCTATTCTATTTATACTTTTTATTTTGATGTTTTCTTTCATGCTATCACTCACTCTCCATCCTACATTGTCTGTCTATCTATCTATCAATATATATCTCTTTGTTTTACTAAGGTTCAATTCTATGCATACATGTACCTTGAGATTCGAAATTAGATTGTTCCGTTTGTCGAGCTCGTAACTGAATTTAATCGTATATCAAATGAATGTTAGGCATTGAAGTAAGGCAAAGTGTCCTTAATTTGTCCCAGCCTCCAAAATGCTAGACGATTCTCTTTTTTTCTCATGTGTTTTGAGTTTTTTAAAGACTCGCAAGTCAAAGCGAAAAAATCGACCGAGCTGTGATTCGTATTTCTGAATACATGTACGTTACGTTACTCGTATCTCAAGGCACCACTGCCTATGTATTAACATTTTTATTCATATAGACTAATTTATTATCTTTTAAATATATTCCTACAAAACATATTTTAAGTTTGCTTTTTCGTTTTGGCTTTCTTAAATCTCTATTTATTGTTGTCCTTTAGACATTTAATATTTTCATGAAGGAAATACATGCTACAGTGGATCAAAACTTGAGGTACCGTTTCAATTCTGTATGGAATAGGTAATAATGCGAAGCATAGATCGACATAGTACTGATTTATACTTAGAGAATGTGGAACACTTCAGCCTCTTAGATTAATTTAAGTTATAATTGCTGAAATATTTTGTAAGTAATAATACAGATAAGAATAGTACCTACATTTGTATGATACATGATGTCGAAAATTCAAGCTATTTTTTCTCACCTTTTAAAGAACTTTAATATAATTTGTATCATTCTCATTGTTTGTGTCATTAAATGATTTAAATTCCACCTTCTTTTTCTATATACTTCAATATCTATAAAATATACTAATCTAATCCAACTATAGTGGAACACATTTTAAATTACAGACAATCATTTCAAAAACATTTTTTCACTCTTACGTTATTAAACACATCAATCACTTTGCCATACTAAAATAATGGCTCTACAACTGATACTCACTTTCTAAAACTCTTTTTTAAAAGTTTCTTGTCTGGCATATTTTATATCTATGTCATCTGAGGTTTCCTTGATGTGATATATAATAAGGTATAACTTTGGATTACGTAGCTCTGAAACAGAATAAACGTATTTCATCACATCTGCTACTCTCTTCTTGCCTCTTGGCATAACTACATTTTGTATTAGTTTTCCATGTAATAAAAAGATTCTTTGCTAGTTTTCAAAACAATTTCTCTGTTTTCTATATTTGATAGTCATATTAAAAATAAATCAATACTTTTGCTGTCTGTAATCATTGAACAGAATCAATCGGAAATGACCGTATTGGCTCTGGTGGAGTGGACAGTTGCCCTGGGTAAAAATATTGGCCAGTTCTTATGATCTAATAGAGTTTCTACTTTTTATATCAATAGATGGAATAATAGTCTAAATAAAGAAATGTTACTATTAACTGGATATTTCAATATTTAATGCTATATAACCAATGTATTTAACAAAAAAAAGATGCTTATATAAAGTATTACCTTGTCTCTTATAAAATAATTTAATCAAAAAATGTCCATCAATATAATATAAACAAAATTATTATTTATTTAAAAAATTATTAAGTTATCGTGTTAAACAACATATACATTTTTAGGGTCATTAACCGTTTGGACCTGAATGGCCGATTTATCGGCCTTGGTGACCTAGCAAAAGTCAACACAGCCAATATTCCAACCCCCCATGGTCATCTAATATAATGGCTCTGTTTGGCTAGTTAATAATTTTACTAATTCAGGATCCAAAGGGTTAAATGGTGAGAATCACCTTTTATAGAATTTAATTATTTTTTGTAATCAAGTAATAACAAATAAAGTAGCTCTATGTAATACATATAGGGACATTTTGAATTCATTCATTTGTAAATGGCATTATCTCGAATTACACAAATTGTATAAATTATAAGTTTGTAAATAAGGTAAAAATAAATTACCATTATTGAACCCATACATTGAAAAATATTAAATTCATTCCTTTCTCGAAGGCTTTATCTCAAATATAAAATCAACAGAAAGTGTAATCGTGTTATTTCAAACTCTAGATGTTGATTCCGTTTTATCACGTAAAAGGTATTAATATTTAGTTGAAGTATGAGAGAACGACACATAGAAATAATCAGTTTTACTGTAAGAGGTTAAGTTTAAAACGGGTTCCTTTTATTGAATTGTTTGTCGGATTAGCAACAATGGAAAAATGTGTATGTTTTTTTTTCCTTGACTTGTTGGAAGATCGAAATTATTGTAATTGCAGAGGCAATCGATATAGCTTTGCGATTGGCAATTTTAAGGTTTTATAACAACAACAGTAAAGTCTGGTTGTTGAAAACTAGAGCATGATGATATCCATGTTTGTATTTAAATAAAAGTTGATATCTATCGTTGTTGGGTTTCCTTCACATTTATTTATTATCTTGAATAGCTTGCACCACAATGTTTTATTTGCATATATGTATATATAGTCAAACAATAAATTCAAACTAGGAATTTAATGCATGCAAACTGCAAACTAACTTGATAATGCCAATATTTTTTAGATAGTTACCTTCCCCATAACATTAATATTTTGTGAACAAATGACAAAGTTGATAATATGTTCACTTTTATAGGTTTTTCTCCCAATATAAAGTAACAGAAGATCTTAAAATAATATTCATGGTCACCGTGAATAAAATTCTTCGTAATTTGTTTTTAACATCGGATGCACAATTCAGAAAATAAGTGGGACCCACATAGATAGATAAATTCGTAGTTATATATGATATTTACGTGGTCAAGCAACAAACACAGTGTGGCACCATACCAGTTTTACATACCAGGACTTCTTGTAATCAGTGGTTTACGTTACCTACACGAATTACTATAATTGAGTTGACGGGTCCCATTTGCCGTTTTTTTATATCATTGTTATCCTAATACTAAGATGAGTTACTCTCCCGAATTAACGAGCCTCATCTGCCCGAAATAGCTAAAAGTTAAAGTAATAATTTTGACTAATTTGAACTCGTATAATACGATTTCAGAGTCCAAAATTCTAACATTCTTCCACATTCACTGCAATATTCTGTATTTATATATAGTAAGGTTATCATCATTATTCCAATTATTCTGGTTTCTTCTTTCAACTTTCTTACTTCGATAATATTCAGACAAGGAACAGAAAAAATAATAATATTTAATTTTTGTTTTGAGGTGCATATTTTCTTGTGTGTGTGATAATCGACTAGATCACATTTTATTATTTATTCTTTCCCATTTGATAAAAACTGTATTCTCAAAACTGTCAACGAAATAGTTTATTGTAGCCGAAACTTTCCATGATGGTTTTCTGTTAAATCTTTTGTCATTGTCTACGCTGGTAGAATAATCATAATTTCTCAAGCGTTAAAGAAAGAATGAACATAAATATATTCTGTCCTTGAAAAGAAGATTTTTTAACCAAAAAATAAAAGAAATAAATTCAAAAACGAAAAGATTGAATAGAGAATAATATGGAAACACGAATCCACCCACACACAAATACATACACTGAAACATTAATGTAATTCAGTCAGATAAACAATAATGATCACACATTTATGCACACAAAATTAGAATATTTAGAAATATAAACTGCATCAAGTACAGCATACTACATGTATGTCTGAGCCTATGAGCCAATAAACACGGAAATAATTGATGTACACTTAATAAATATGCACTCACAGTCATTTACTTTCTAATACGATCGAAATAGAATATATATTCGAGTATAAGCAAAAATCATATGTCTAAGTAAAGGCTGTGACATATGCTAATATGTAATCATTATGCTATAGGTAGCATTAGATAATTTATGCATATGAAGGAATTAAAATGGAGCTTTGTTGACGTGTAGTTTGGTTCATGACGTTCCGGCATTTTCTGAAATGTGACGTAATACGCAATATATAAGGGGAACGCCGCCTTAATTCGAGGAGAGTCCAAGGTTTACGTATAACAGAGATGACGTTAACACCAAAAGTTATGTTTCTGTGTTTTTGGAAAGTTTCGTTTTCAACTAAATACATCTTGCACACAGCACATTTACAGAAATTAAATGGACAACCCCAGCAAAAGCACAAAGAGTGTAATAGCCCAATTATAAGGCAAGTTCATCATCCGGGTGAACTAAGATTTCCCATCAGGCACAGCTGAGCAAAGAAGCCAGATTGCCAGGACCTTGTTGCGGAACAAGATACAATTTAAGTAACTAAAAACTATCAACTTACAAACCTTTTACACTTTCGTAAATTTCACCCCTACTCGTTTCTATTCTCTTTTTGGTGAAAATAGAAATCTCCGTTGATTCTAGGTTTATAGTACTATCATGGCAAGACTATTGATTTGGTACAAACTATGGTATCACAGAGGCATACAAGGTATCAATGGGAGATAAAACACACATAAGAATATTCAGTTTTGAAGAATAATAACACATCAAATAGAAGTAAAAAAAGAATAACAAAAAACCGTCACTGATCTAAAACAAATATTCTACTTTCGAAGAATGTTTTGTAAAGAATTGATACAATCTATTATCCACGTTCTTACAACAGCAGTGCCCTTATTGGGAATTCGCCTTAATATTAGAGGACGATTGATGCTTTTAAAAATTCAATATTTGAACAAAAATTCTTTTAAAAAAATATAATGAATTTAAAAGCGAATACCTATAAATCGAACTAGCTATACGAGAACTGAAAATAACACTTGTCGGAATTAGAATGACATTGGGAAGCAAAAGCAGAAATATTTCAGTATAATCTAAAAAAAAAACTTTTAAATTAAATTCATGAAGATTTTATTTTTTTTAATATGATGTGCATATTCGCAGCCAGCTTTGAATATCAACGGGCGATTTAAAAATTTGAACGGCTTACTCACTTAATGAAATATGGTTCTTTGTTTGCCTTACCAAATTCAGTGAGAGGTGGGGATTTCAACCTCTGGTCCTCGGTGTGTGGCTGGAATGGAACATGGTCAGCAAGCCAAAGACACAGGAATGTGATTTTTATAAAGCTTTATTCATAATGGTCTTGTTCGCTCGAGCTTGCTGTCTCTTCAGGCAAAAACAAAACTGTTCCACAATTCTCTTTTCTCCACCCCAAAAGTTAACTACTCGTACGCAAGCTGCTTTGGGGCTACGGTGGGTGACAATACTATTTGACCAGTAGGTTCAATTATATTGTTACATAGCTTTTTATTAATAAGATTATATAAAGATGTTCAATACATGTAGAAAAAAACACTCATTATACATACATATATTTTCCCTTTATAATGACAAAATGGAAAAATACTTTATTAAAAAACATATCGACTCTAAATATCCATTAGATCCCTAATCGCCCGCGTAGCAGACAAACATTCTACTACTAAATCGCCGATATTAACAAAATATAAAACTAGAGATAGGTATACGAAATTATCCCAACTTTAAATATCATTCCTGGCTGCGAATAGCATTTTCAAATAAGCGAAGCTGGCTGTAAATATCAGCTTTTAAAAAAATATTTTTTAAATATACACTTTTACTGAAAAGCTCCACTGAGATAAGTGTAATATTGTTTTGTTGAGAATTTTTTTTTTGTTAGGATCACTGAAGATATTTATTCGTGGCATGGAGAAATGATGGTCTGTCTGTGTGTCGAACCGGAGTGTGTCTTGGGAAGTGATGTCATGCGGAAGGTTTTGTGGCCTAAATTCTTTATAAAAGACTTAGGGTTAAACGTGGTTGTTCAGAACTCTAGCCGTCGATGGAGTTTGTGTCCCGGCGAAAATAAATAGTGTTTCGAACGTCATCAGTCTTCGGGTGCGAAAAACTTTTGGGATCAGCTAAATATTTAGTTGTAAATACAAATAATCGTTGGGAAAAGCTGGTTAAATTCCCCTTGTCTTACAAACCTTTTACATTCTCCTAAGGTTACAAAATATAGTATTTGGGCATATATATTTTTCAATTTTTAATATGTTTAGTTGATTACAGTCAGTGCTGCAACTGTTGGTAATTCTTATATGATTCCAATCCTAAACCAGTAGATTTTTGTGTGCGTTTTAATATTCAATTTTTTCTTTGATACGTTGTACTAAGACAAACATTTATAATAAATTATACTTATTTTATTAAAAAAACACACTTTTAAGCGGAAGTAAATTAAAGATATGAGTTCTATGTAAATAAGTATAATATTATTGTTAAAAAGTCAATCGCCTAGATTGTTTACGTGATCAAAAATATTATATATTTTTTATAAAAAAATATATTAAGGAGCGGCAAATTTGTTGATTTCTTAGCATATTTTAACGTGTTCTAACCGAGTCTATCTTAAAAAATCTGCCAAAATTCATATAATCATCTAATCAATACGAAATTTTTACCGATTATTGAGTGAAGAATTAACTTTTTAACGATGTATTTTTTTTCTTTTCATAATTGATTTAAATTTTTTTCTTCTTATAACCACCCCCTTACACATGTTTGCCTAGTTTGAGTATTGACTTAAACGGACAAACTATAAATCATATATTTTCTGTTTGGGAAAAGGATGAAGTTTGTAGAAAAATTAAAATTTTAACTTCGAATCACTTTAGATCTTTACTTTACGATTATGAAACTCGAACCCTGCACCTATGCAACTAAAAAAATGAAAAAGTAGATAAGGTACATACCCCTGTACCACAGTGAGTGACACTCATTAAAATTCCGATGAAAAAGTTATATTAAATTGTGAAGGGAAAAAAAACAGCCGCCGGGTCTCCAATTTTTTTTCACTAGGTACACGGCCGCCGTTTCTGCAGGTTCTTCGTTATCTCGGCATGTTTTGACTGGCCACAAAAAGTGTCTTTTTAAAACAATAAACATCTTATATGGTTGTTTTTTTGACAAACAAAACACCTTTTTGATGTCCAATATTCATATTTAAATAAAGAAAAGGTTAATTTTTTTAGAATTAAAAACGCCCAAACATTTTTATTTAAAAAAAACTCCCAAAAAACTTAAAAACATGGGATTGACAAAAAAAACAAATCAGCAAATTTTCAAACTACAGAAGCCCAACAGCGATAAAATAACTTTACTTATTTCAGCAATACATTTTTTTCGCCTTTAAAGTCATAAAAAAAAATAATTCTAGATCTATACATTTTTTAAATACAACATTTTACTAGAGATTAAATTTAACAATTCGCTTTCAGTTTAAATAAAAAATATAAAAAAATAAGTTTAAATGTTTTATCAATTTTGGTATTAATTCTTTAAAATTGATGTAAATAAAAAATATAAAAATAAACATAATAAAACTAAATAAAAAGAAAAATTATCTATATATATTAAAGTTAAAAACGTTTTAATGTCTCATTATTGGTCTGGCTGGGCTGGGTTCTAAAGAAAATGTTTTTTATTTTTTTGGTTGAGCAAGCAAGAGATAATAAAATTATTTATCGCTATTGGACATCCGTAGCAAAAATTGCTCGCAACATTTCTGTTTAAAAGTTTCATCTACCGACCACGTGCAAATAAAAAATTGAAAAAATTAAAGAAGGAGGAAAAAAATGAAGAAAATTTCTTACCAAAAATTAAAAAATGTCTGTCTGTTTGTTTGACTGTGTTTACTGTCTTGTCTCTCTCTCTCTCTCTTTATAAATAAATAAATATATATATATATATATATATATAGCTATATATATATAGGAAGAAAAATTTTCTTCGTATTTAAGATACGAAAGAAAAATAAGGTAAATGAATAAAAAGAGTG
>JAYKTE010065664.1:0-14469 GCA_036873565.1 Xipholeptos notoides
TATTTCACTTTGTGTCCCTCTCTCTGTCATTCACTCTTAAACTAAGCCCCTTCACTCTTTCCCGGTTAAGTTCTATTCTTTTCATCCTCTCCCTCTCTCTCTCTCTCTCTCTCTCTCTCTCTCTCTCTCTCTCTCTCTCTAAGAACTTTTAAAATATATGTTATAATTTATAATTCTGTTATAGCTTGGAAGAGACACAATGAGAACAGGACACCATTATATAAGTTAAATACATGTATTATAAAGAAAAAGATGGTTACAGAAATGAAGAGAGTCATTGAGTGTCTAACCGACCGTGTGCCAGGTTAACTCCCGGACCTAGAGCTCCTGGGATCCTTAAGTGTTCCGATATATATGGACGGTTGTAGAGTTCATTTGGAGGGTGGTTCCACCACAACAAATTATTTTGATGATTTTTAATATTCTAACAACATAATATGAAAAAAAACACCATGCCATTATACTACCAATGCCAAACTAGTAAGAATAGCATTTCGTGAAGAATGAGCCTACCCACCGTGCTCCCCCCCCCCCGCCAAATGTTATAAAACATCTCGTCTAGACAGCTAGAATAAACTTGGAATCACGATTAAAGAAACACTAACTACTTCCAAAATTATGAAAGAGAAATGTATTTCTCCGAGACAGAGTTTATTCTGGCTGTCTAGACGTGATGTTTAATCAGATTGCACGAGGACAGCACAGTAAATTGCAGTTCATACAACGAGGTGACTCTAGAAGGAATAAAAAAGCTTGTAGGTGCGGAAGTAGACGGTGGAAAAAGTTGAAAAAAATGCCGAAAAGAATAGGCTTCGTGAAGCTCTTGAGACGAGAGATTAAAACTTAATTAATTAAGAGAGAATTAGCCCCAAGGGAACAGCTTAAGGCAACAACGAAAGGAGATGAAATGAGAAATAAAAAATAAAGAACTTTAAAAGGGCAAGAAATCTAACATCGCAGCAAGAAAACAAAAAATGTACAATGGATAAGAACGGTCACAAGGAAAAAATTTTCTTTGAAAAAGGGGGGGTCCTAGAGCATGATATCCGTTGGTCCTAGAAACTTTGATCGACCTATGGGGCTAAATTTCTGACTATATCAATTATCTCATTTTCATATTTTTACGAATTTCAAAAAGCCTAAGATTTGCATCTATTATGTGGATCGTAGTCTTCATATTTTGTATTTGTTAAATTTTTGGCCAGTTTATCTGTTGACCTTCTTCTACTTTTCTGTTCATGGTCAGAATCAAAATTGCACTCTGATTTTTTTTTGTTTTTTGTGCTGTAAAAATATTATCTCTAATTTTTGACAGCACAAAAAGCATCAGAGTGCAGTTTTGATTCTAATCATGAGCAGAAAACCTGAAGAAGCCCAATGGATAAATTGATTCAAACGAAGTGAATTTAACAAATACAAAGATGAGGACCATAGTAAATATACAAAATATCTTGCCTCGTTTCAGGAATTCCGTAAAACAGTCTAAAACGTGCTTTTTCTTTAACAGTAGTTTATTCCTAAGTGAGCTAGAATTCAAGCCGGCATCTTTAATTGTTCTGTTCATTGTATCTTTAAGAACATTAATCTGTTGTTCTTACAAATCATTTTGAATATCCCCACGGGTAGTGAAAGGTTTATCTATACTTTCTGAATAATCTTCCTTCCAGTCCTTTCATCTCTTTTTCTTATTCGAGCACTCCTAGGTTTTCATATAATCGTTTTGCATCTCTTCCATTTTCTTATTACGTTTCCGACGGTAATTAAGGGTGAAATGAGTTCCTTGGCCATTCTTCGATTTCCTTTGTCACTTCACCGATTTTACTGCGAAGGTCTTCTGATAATTCCTCGCGTTTAACTATTATTAATTAGCAACTGCGCAATGGAGTGTAATGTTGGAAGGTGACAATGCCAATGTTACCCACCGAGCTCTCTAATTGGTTGCAGATAGCAGTGCAGATTATTGGCACATTTAAAACTTGTTTATTTTGAGAGAAAATGAGTTGAACCGAAACCAAATAATAAGTTTAAGTGTGTAAAAAAATATTTGCATCAAGAAGTTTTTATTTTATTTCTGTGCTTTTTTAAATGAATATTTGGGGAGGTCCATTTAGGGCCGTGAATAGGTAGCGGGACTTCAGAATCGCAATCAGAGTAATTTGTCTAAGTGAAGGGCAACTCTAGTTACAAAAAGCCAGGGGATATAATGAGCATGTAAAGCTGGCTTTGTATCTAATTCGATTTGGTGCTTTCGTCTAATTACACTAAGCATACTCATAACAAAGTTAGCATCAAAGTTTGTGAAGTTAAGATTTAAGGCTGTAATTTTATTTCTTTTAATATGTGTAATCGTGTAGTAAATGTGTAGTTAAATTTTGAGATTGGTTTGTTTTTTCGGTATACCAACTTTTTAGATTATTTATTCCGAAGAACAATGATTTGCGATAAACGTTTTTTTGTCCACACGTAGAATTTTTGATAACTTAGTATGCACTATTTAATGTGGTGATTCATACCTTTCCCAATGGTATTAGTCCAAATGTGAACGCAGAAGAAAGGTTAAATTTTGATTAAAATATTTAAATATAATGACTTTTTAGAAAAATAGTTTTCCCTTAGGTTTGGCCATCTGATTCGATACACATAAAAAATCATTGCTTAGCTTTTTCCTGTTGTAAATGGAAACTCGACCCAGTAAACAAATGATGAACAAACAGCATCATCTTGAATATGAGAAAACTTTTGGAAGCAATCGATATTTGAGCAATTGACTGATCGATGGAAAAGCAGGAAAGCAAATTGTTTTTGTTTTTTTCGTTCTTTATGTATTTTTCAATTTCATTTTAAAATGCTTTTGCGTCTCTTTTTTTGTTCGTTTGTCTGTTTGTTCGTTTATTTGTTTGTTCGTTTTGTCTTTCTTTTTTGTTTTTTGGGGTTTATTTTTGTTTCAAATTATTTTCTTTTTCGCTTTGTTTTAACCCAGGTTTATTTTTTTGTTGTTCGGTTTCCTTTTTTCCCGCCTTTTTTACTCTATTTACTTGTTCTTCTATGTCGGCCATTTTCTTTGTATCTGAAGCAGAACACCGAGATCTTTGTTTCTTTTTAATCCACCCGACTAAGCGGAAAGATATATCCTGAAAATCTTGGGTTGAAGAAGGAAAAAGTTTGGGTTTTTTTCCCAAGAATCTATTTTAACTCTTTTTTTACTACATCATCGACTCTCTTTACTTAGGCAATTATCTGTATCTATGTGGTTCTATTTATATATATTTATATTATCTAAGAATGTGTATGCTTGGGTGTGCCTATATCTTATCCTGGCTATTTCTTTCAATGCCAGTCTCTACATGTTCCATATATTTTGATGTTAATCAGTGTGTTATTGCGTTATGTGTCCTAGTTTGGATTTTTTTGTTTGCACGTATTTGTATGTGTTTGTGTGTGTATATGATACATATTTGTTCGAGTGTCAAACCGTGTTAGGGGCAAAGCAAGTTTTTACGGATAGATTACATTCCCAGTCTTTTTGGAATCAGAATTGTCCTTCACATAGATGAGTTCATCTCCCTTAGTTTACAGGCTTCATCCTATCGAGCAATATGGAGCAATATATATTGAGAAAGAGAGAGAGAGGTGGGGCGAGAGAGATAATGAGTTTATGGGCCTCGGGTTTTGGAATCAGTGTTGTCCAATACCTAGACGAGTTAATCTTCTTAATTTGACTTGCCAAATCTACCCAGGATTTTAGAATCAGTGTTGTCCTTACACTTGAATGAGTTGCTCTCCTGAGTTAACGAAACTCATCTGCCTGAGGCTGCTTAAATTGTATCGGATTATTTTGACTGGGATTTGAACTCGTATAAGACGTTTCCAGAGTACGAGCTTTTACCATTCCTTTTCTTTCGACGCCTAGTTGTGTGCGTATGTTAGAACGTAACATGGGAGTTTGTTTTTTTCCGCGTATTTCTATGTGTAATTCTTTTTATGAGTGTGTGTATATGTACATTAACTATTAATAAGCACACTGGGGAGGTCGACTTGGTCCAGTGGATAGGCAGTCAGACTTCTAAATCGTAGTATGTGAGTTTGGATCTCAGTTGTTTCGTTTGTGTTCATATTTGGACTAATATCTTTGGGGAAAGTCCACATTCCCTCTGTTACGTAACCGTTTTGTCTAAAAACATGCATAAATAAAAACACTGACCAAAAATTATTTGTTTGGAAGAAATTAAAACTCTCTTTTATTTACTATTCGACCTCGTTGGCGTTTCCTCTATATAGTATTAATTGTCTTTTTTTGCTTGCGGCTTTACAGAGTACTAGGCTTACAGTATTCCCTTTCTTTTCTCTCTAGGACTCTGATGCTGGCTTTTACTCTTTTTCTCTCCCTTCTCCAGCCTGACCGTCCAACCAGTCCCTTTAGCAGCCAACTTTTTTAGGGTTCTCTTTCGTTCTTCTCCTTTCTTTCTATTTTTGTCCTGTAGGCAAAGATTTGGCCCTCTCAGATGACCACAACAAGGCCCGCCCACAAAATCCGTCCAAGAATGAACATTATTTTTGATGTGTCACTTTCAATTAAAGTACAAGTACTTTGCATGACAAAATAAGCAACTAACTACTTGAGTTTTGCAAAAATAAACCCATAAAATCTGTATGGCCTGCGAACGACCCACTCCGTCCCTTCCAATCATAATATTGGTGGTGTTCATTTAATATCGAAACCTTGAAACGGTAAATTGACTTGTTACACCTTCAGCTATGGGTTAAATGGTGCATATTGTGTTATTCCAAAAGTGTGTAGAAAAATAACGTTTACCAATGATTGTTCTCGGCATTAAATGACCTAAAAATATTGTTATGCCGTAAAACTAAACAAACACATAAGCACACTGATGTTTCATGCTCTGTTAAAATAATGTTCTTATTTTTTTTTTAATTCTAACAGAAAATTAAAGACAATATTTTAACAGCTCGAATAAGCACTGGAGTAGAGTTTCTGTTCTGACCACGAACCGAAAACCTGTTTGAAACCAAAGGATTAACTGGTCAAAAAGTTGAAGATTTAAGAAATACAAAGTTGAGGACTATATTTTGCATAATATATAAATTATCAAACCTTATTCAAAAGTTTCCAACAAACAGTAAATTTAACGAATAAATATACAAATTAAACAAATAAATAAACAAATTATCAAATATCACCTCGAGGATTTCCAAAAAAGTAACATATACAAATATGAGAACTATAGTCAATATAATATATATACAAACAACCATGCATCATCGCAGGGATTTCAAAATAATAAATGTAACAGTTACAAAAATGAGGATTATGTAATAAATATACAAATTATCATTTTCAATTTCAAGGATTCCGAAAAAATTAAGTTTATGTTGTGAATGAGGTATGCGTTGATGTGGGAGCGCCTATGTGTCTGCAAATATTACTGTGTCTATTTGAGCGTGTGTATAGAATGCGCAGAGAAAGCTTGCGTGGGGTGTTTTGTGTATGTACATTTTGTCTATTCATATATAAGTGTGGGTGCGGCACAGCGCTCTCACTCTCACGTGCGCATGCGTGAGAATATTATTGTCTTTCGTTTAACTAGGTTCATCCATTTCACATGGTGTTTGATTTTTTATTTTGGTTTTCTTTTTGGTTTTTTAATTCTTTGCTTTCTATTTTATTTTTATCGGTCTAAATAACCACTCTGTAAAACACTTACCTAGGCACATTTAAGTGTTGTTAGAAGCAATCAACCAATCAGAAATCACCACGCTGATCCAAACATGGATTTTTTTTACTTTGATATATATATTTTTTTTTCAAAGAAATAATAACAAAAGGAAAGAGAAAAACAAAACAGCTAAAGAGAGAGAGAGAGAGAGAGAGAGAGAAAGAGAGAGAGAGAGAGAGAGAGAGAGAGAGAGAGAGGGAAGAAACAATAAAGATTTTAAAAAATAAGGAAATTAGGAAAGAGAAAGATATATATAAATAGCAATGCAATTTCGCCTACTAATATGAATCAATCAGTGTTTGGCAAGTAGATGAAACACATGTTTTTAGAAAACTATGATTTTCGTATTGTTAGAACCGTATATTTTAGATCTTCTTTATCTATTTATATATCTATAAAAGTGAAAATTGCGCGGGCGATTGTTTTTTATCAAACTCCTCCGACAATTCTTTGTCTACAGTCTTGGAATTTGAATTCATACCTGGGTAAAAATTTTAATCGGTTTTCAGCCGAAAAAACATCGATTTAGATATACTTTTTTCAATTTTAATAATTTACCATATCAGGGTTGTCACCAGACGTCAAAAAACAGTATTTCACAAAAGTCTTTAGCCGAACGTTCAAATAAAACGCTGGCATTTGAAATTAATTTTTTTTAGAATTAAAAATATTTGTACAATTTTTTTTTAAGTATTTCAAAAAAATGTTTACGAATAGAGTTTCGTAGAAAATAATGCTGAAATAATTTGTTTAAAGATTCTTTAAGCAGGTAATACTTCTAGTATCTATAAAAGTGAAAATGTTTGTGTGTGTTTGCGTGTGTGTGTTGGTGTGTGTGTGAGAGAGAGAGGGGGTCAAGTAGTCTCTAACAAACTACTCTGCCAATTTTCAGTCTACAGAATTGAAAACCCGTATATATGATATACAGACCATGGGTTAAGCTTTATTAATCGGTTTTGAGCCGGAAATTTAGCTGTTAA
This sequence comes from Xipholeptos notoides, assembly GCA_036873565.1. NCBI lineage: Eukaryota > Metazoa > Mollusca > Cephalopoda > Idiosepiidae > Xipholeptos > Xipholeptos notoides. Next base: position 6,716 of record JAYKTE010065664.1, read on the forward strand.
GGAGTCAAAGTTGAAAGATTCAGCTGTTGCGGTCTCTACTAATCTACTCTGTCAATTTGTAGTCTAAGCTCTTGAAATTTGATATAAGAGTTATTTGGACCTAGGAAACCTTCTTAATTGGTTGTGAGCTGGAAAAATGGCCGCTAAGGAGTTAAATTTGGAATACAAAAACACAAATGAAAATTAACACAAATCGAACATCAAGGCAACATTACCGAAATTTGCAGAACACAATAATTCAGACCACCATCTGCATATACGGTACTGCTTTCCTATATAATAGACTATTTTAACTACCTTCGTTACAAGTCACCGGTGGCTGAGCATAACCGAGCAATACTCGCAGTAGTTGTAGAAAAATAAAGATAGAATATTAATCTAAATTAAAAAATATATATTTAGAATGAATGAATAAATGGTTGAATAAGAATATATAATAACAATGTCAAGTGATTCTCTAAATGAATCGGTAAAGTCTTTTTTCAAGATATTCTGACTTCTATTCTCATCTTTATTAAATTATTTTACAAATAAAAACCATTGTCTGAATTTATTAGATGTTTTGATTATCTCAATTCAAAATATTTGGGCTTTATCCCTTTTCTTCATTAATTTTTTCACAAAGAATATCAATTGTCTTGATTTAAAATATTTGGACTTTATTCCTCATTTTTATTAATTTTTTCGGGCATGGCCCGAATGACCGATGGCCCAGTCCGCTCCTGCTAATAACTTTCCCAGGTGGAAAATTAGTTTTGCTTGCCATGGAACTCATCTGATAGGTAAAGGACAACACTGATTCCAAAACCCGAGGTCCATCAACTCCTTCTCACTCTCCCCTCTACCTCTCTAAATATATATTGCCCTATCCTGGTCGATAGGATGAAGCCTGTAATTTAAGGGAGGGGAACTCATCTATGTGAAGGACAACACTGATTCCAAAAAGTCTGGGAATGTAATCTATCAGTAAAAACTTGCTTTGCCCCTAACACGGTTTGACACTCGAACAAATATGTATCATATACACACACAAACACATACAAATACGTGCAAACAAAAAAATCCAAACTAGGACACATAACGCAATAACACACTGATTAACATCAAAATATATGGAACATGTAGGGACTGGCATTGAAACAAATAGCCAGGATAAGATATAGGCACGCCCAATCATACACATAAACTCTGACTACAACACACTAACTGGTCTGGCCGTATCCTAACTCTTCCTCTGAAGCATACAACAGGAAAAATTCTCGTTTGACCCGGTAGACTTATGCCAGGAAAAAAATACTCCTACACAATAACTTGAAGCCAATGTGGGTGACATCTTGCAATATAAGTTACACTAGAGGAAACACAACAGCTGGTGCAATATACATAGTCTTGGTTCGGCTAGTAAACTCTACACCAATGTTTCCCAAAGTGAGGGCACTGCTATGATATCGGAGACAGTATCTCAAAAAGGAGTGGTTGGTGGACAGTAACGAAAAATGGGCAGTTTGGTGGGCGGTAAACAAAAAAATACACAATCAAGGGTAATTATGGAGACAAAAAATGGTTAATAAGGTATTATTTATAAAAAGCAAATGTTGTGTTTAATATTACTTTCAATTTGAAAAAAGTTTGATGTGATAATTAAGGGTTATCTTCAAGATAAAATAAAATCTTTACACGATGACTAAGTCAAGCCTGTGTACTAAATCATTGTTTTTAAATACATATTTTGTTTATAATATTGTTCTTTTTACTTCGAAAAACCTTCCATATGCTTAGTGAGTAGGTGGTACTATCAGTCTAATCTAGAAGTCAAGGTGGCGTCATCCTAAAAAAATTTGGGAGACCCTGCTCTACACGTTTGCAGGGATCAATTTGATTGACTAGCTTGTATTCTATTTTCTCATTTACGAATTTTTTTATTTGCAGCTACCACAAGAGCTTGAGAGGTTCACTTGGGGAAGTGTATAGGCAGTCGGACTTCGGAATCGTAATACGTGAGTTCAAATCCAAGTCGTTCAGTTTGCGTTCACATTTGGATTAACACTCTTGGGAAAAGGTATGAATCCTCCCATTCCCTCCAGCTATGGATTAGACAGTACATACAAAGTTATTTCCTAGATTTTTTAAAACAAAACTGCCGTCATTTTTTTTTAAACCGCTAATTATATTAGTAAACTGTGGCTATACTGACACCTCGATGACAAACGTATTCCCCACGCATCGACCTCTGAGTTTTACAGGCAGAGTTAGCAGCCATTTTTACGGTTTTAAACAAAATCGAATTTGTTCAAAAGCTCTGAATAGTTCATATTTCAAATTGCAAGGTCTCTGGACCAAAGATTTGCAAAATTGATTTTATTGCCTAACTTTTGTCCTTATTTTTATAGTTGTTATTACACTACGTTTTGGCCAACTTATTCTTTGACCTTCGTCAGGTTATTAATCGTGATCCCAGATACGAACTCTGAGTCTTGTAACCGTATTCTCAGTAATTATTACCTTCCCTAGTTGTTTTCTAACGCACCTCGTTTTGATCAACTAAACTACGCGTAGTGTAATAGACAATAATTATGGAAGGCATTGATTACACAATTAGATTTGGCCGAATAAGTTGCCGACCCCTGGTCTAATGTATGGTTTTCATTGTAATTCTCTGGATGTTCTGTCTGAGTGATTATATCAGATTTCAAAGAAATTCATGTTATTTTTGCTTGTTTGTTTTTTTAAAACATGAAAAGCCATGGAATTATAGAGGTATGGGTTGTATTGAATGTTTGAAATAATCCTCCACTTGTAAACTTTGGATCTGCCCCAACAGCAACTTCAATGGCTTCTGGTTCATGAAACATGAAACAAGCATAAAATTATGGCAGTATGAGTTGCATTGAATGTATGGAATTATTTCCTGCTGGCTATTAGATCTCAACAGCATATTTAATGGTTTCTGTATCATGAAGCCTGAAATAAAGCATGTATTATGTAAGTATGACTTGAGTTGTATTGAATATTTGGGCTGATTTTCTACTGGTTAACTTTGGATCTGCCTCAACAACATCTTTAAGGCGTCTAGATTATGAAGCTTGAAACAAGGCATGCAATTATGGAATTATGAGTTGTATTGAATATTTGAACAGATTCTCCGTACCAAAAGCATCGTTAATGGGTTCTGGGTCAATTGATTTTGGCGTCTCAACCATGGCTTTTTTAGGTTGATATTTGCAGATGAAAGTTTACCAAATCACGGTTGGCATTTTCGATCATTCAACACACTTTTCCCATAAAGAATTTGAATGTTTCGTGCAGCTTCAACAGCTTTAGTACCTTTTATCTATTTATAAATCATACAATGTTTCAGATCCTGTTTATTGATATTCCTTTCTTGAGAGCTTGGCCACTGAAAATTAATTAAGCATTACTAGTTATTATTTCTGGAAGAATAATGAAAGCATTACAATACAACTTTGATTAAAACCGCTATTTCTAATGATCGAAAATAGATATTGTATAAGTATTGTGGTGTTAATGTTTAAAGCAAATAACGAGAAAACTTGGGAACGGTCAAATGAAATAATATATTAACAGAAAGACAGAAAGTATGTGGGTCGAGAAGAACCTCTGCTCAACTTAAGGATATAGTAAGGTTACAACCCTTTCTATGTGAGTATTGGGTTCAGACTGACTGGAAAGCAGAAACTGGTTGCTGGGAGTGACATGAGAAATAATTAATTGCCAGAAACTTTAGGGGTGCGACCCCAACAGTAAGTATTAAGAAGTTGCAATTTGTTCAAACTAAGAATAAATTACATTACCCTCTTCGATCTAATACAATAGCAATATAACTCAACATTCAAATTGTATAAATCTTAAGATGTTGCAATGGAATCAAACAAAGTAAACGACATTATTTTCTTTCCAACTTAATACAATAGCAATTTAACTAAAAAACACAAGATGTTGCAATCTAATCATTCTTTATAACCTAATACAGAAAATGTTATATAATGTTTAAAGAACCTCCACGTTGTCTACAAGCATGCACAAATAAAAACACTGACCAAATCCTTTTGTTTGGAAGAAATAAAAACCCTCTTTATTTACTTAAAACGTAGTAACTTTTTTTGGGATGCTCTTCTCATTCCCTGCGTCCTCTCTCTTTTATACAGTGGAAATATTTATTCATTTAATCAGAATTTTAAAACCTGAGTAATACATCTGCCCAGATATGGAATTGTATTAAAGCATAAAGGATAAAGTTTCTCTTTTAGTTTTCGACAATCGCCATACATGGCCATGACTTTTATTTCTCACCAGTCTTAATGAAATTCACCCTCGGTTTATAATTGAGTCTACATTTGCTGTTTGTTTACTTATTAAAGTTCAATTCTTCTAAATGTGGTTAAATTCGAACAGTTGTTTATTTTCCATTGATTTTTTCATCTTTTTCCGTCTTTCGTGTTGTTGTTTCCTTTTTCTTTGTTTTCGTTTGTTTGTTGTTTTGTTTGTTTGTTTGTTTTTTAATTTATATTATTGCCCTTTCTGGACATTTTTTTTACATTTTCCTCTCGGAATCTAACGCACTTGGGAAAGATTCAAATTTTTAGGTGAATATTAACGGTCGATACATGTCCTACATTGTATATGTTTCCCTCGACCCCAATCTCGAAGAGTTGAAAAGAGGCAGAAAGAGCAAATAGATCTAGTTGGCGTGCTAATCTTAACAAACGGTGTTGTTTTTTTACAAAGCGATTTTTGTTGTTTTGTTGTTTTGTTTTTTCTACAGAGGCTAGTTTTGTGGCAAAACGATTGACTCTGGCGTTAGAACCGACTCTTCTGGATCTCTGCCCAGTGGCATCTTCACTAAGGAATACGGCATTATGGCGCGGTTAATTGGAAAGAAAAAACACCGAGAAATGAAGGTCAAAGCATAATTGACCAAGACCAAGAGAACCTGGTGTGGGCGAGAGAAAGTGGAAAGAGGCGAGAGTAAATAAAAACCCTCTATAAAGGGTTTGGAAATTGGCGAAGACCCAAGTTTATGAGAAAACATTACAACTCTGGCCTTGAATGGTGTAATAAACACTGTAGATCAAAACGACAGATGTCCATCTAAACTGAAGTTAGAGGACCCTGATAGCAACTATTGTTATATACTGCGTGAATGTAGGGTTCATTTCTTCTAGTTGCACGTTCAACTAGGAGAAATGAATCCTATATCCAATATGTAGATTCAGTATCCAGTATGCCGATCTAGTATAACCAGTTCAGCTGGATCGATCTCAGTGGCGCCCCAGTTGGCACCTTCCAAGGGGATAAAAATATAAAGAAATATAAAAAAAAAGACCCGGTTAATTCAATTTAACATTTTTTTAATAATTTGATTTATAGGTTTTTTTGTTTCGAAAAATCTTTGGTTTTCCTATGACGGCAACAACTATATATGTATAAAAGTCCAGTTATAAGATGAATGTTTAGGACTAATAGCAGCAGCAATCTAAAATCAGATCCTTGATGGTAATCATGGAAATAGTTATTTTGAGGACTTTTTGGAATTTTGAAAGTTAACGGTTTATCAACGGTCGTGGGGGGGGGGCAGCAAATCTTTTCACCGCCCCGGGAGGAAAAACGGCTGCTATGCCACTGATTGACCTGTAAGAAGGCAGAAAAGCATAAAAAAAAGCCAACACAAAGGGGAAACGACTTCAAGACGATTTTTTATAACTTAACTAAAACATTAATTTTTACTTCATTCATTTAACTCGGTAAATTATCCTTCTCTGCAAGCTTGTTAAACCTCCGGTCCAAAGGTCGATATCTCTCTGATTTCTTTTTCTATTCTATGACATACACATAAAGTGAAAGAAAAAAATAAGCAAAAGAATATCAATACTCCCTTGAATATCATACCATCGGCTGCAGGCCCAAATATCTATATAACGCTCAATTTTCCATTCTTTAACCTACACTTAAAGTGGAAGAAAAAATAGGCAGACATAAGCCAATAATCCCATAAATGCCATACCATAGGCTGTAGGCATAAAAGTCTACATCACTCTGGTATTTTAATTCTGTGACCCACACTTATAGTAGAAGAAAAATAAATTAAGGAAATTTCCAATACTTCCCTGAATATCATAGGTTTTAACCCAAGCGCAGATGTCGCACATTTGTGTTTAATAATAACGACACAGGCTTTAATAAGACCATTTTAGATATGTATCAATATTTCTGCTGTAAACACAAAGCTGATTTTTTGAGAAAATGTCGGCAGTTGTTTGCTATGCTGTCATTTCAAGTAACGCAACTCTTGCATAACTCAAGGGTTCACTTTCACTTGCACCATTCACTACGACTAATGTTTCATTTTCATAACTAAACAAACTATTCATTAGAAAAATTTATAGTACTTTAAAAAATTGTAGAAATATTTTTGATTTAAAAAACAATTAAGTTCAAATGCCAGCTTTTTATTTAAACGAATTGTGTGAAATACTGGTTGTCGGCGTCTGTTGACAACAATAATATGGTAAATTATTAAAATTGAAAAAAGTGTATCTAAATCAATATTTTTCCGACCAAAACTGATTAAACATTTTGCCCCAGTTGTGAATATCCGTTATGTCAAATTTCAAGACTGTAGACAAAGAATGTTCGGAGGAGTTTGGTAGGAAAAATCACCTGTGCACACGCATTTTTCACTTTAATAGATATAAAGATTGAATTACAGATAAATTAACTATAATTGTATTCACCTGTAAGTAAAAGAGTATAAGATCTTAGAACGAAAGAAACTCAAAATTGCTGGTAAAATCTGCCGCAGTAGCAATATTTCCAACCTTGAGTCTTGGGATCCTTGAAATATATAACCCTAGTTTTACACAAAATTAGGGATTGCTATCTGAATAAAGATAGAACGATCAAAATTTTAACTTGATTCATTTAGGGAGAACTCAAGTTTATACTCTTAAGACCCAAGTCAAGAAATGGATTATATCAGTGAAAGCTAAGGACAAAAGATATAGATTCTAGAATTAAAGCTTAATCTTAGCTTAAGGTTATAAAAGTGACCTAGTGTGTGTGTGCGGAACGGTCTCTACCCAACTACTTTGCCAATTTTAAGTATAGAAACTTGAAATTTGATATATAGTATATTCGGACTTGGGAAAAATCCGATTTGGTTTTGAGCCGGATGAATAGCCGCTAAAGGGTCAAATATTTTACAGTTACTTTATAAAAGTTGAAAAGCTAAGAAAACAGAGGTGGTAACATTAAAACGAGTAACCTTTCTTTCTTCAGAATTTATTTTTCTAAATTGTCTCCAACATTCTCAAAGCATTTTTGCCAGCAATGGACAAGGTGGTAAATTTTCGCGTGTGGAGTGCATATTTTTATTCACATCTTTGTCGCCACTCTGATATGGAATGCCTCATCTCCTAACTATGGGGAGACTAACCGCATCGGCTTGAAAACGTTTGATAGGCACCAGTAAATGTTGATCAGTTCATTTTTTTTCACGTAGGAATTCAATGGGGCATCTCTACCCCTGATGCTCGTTCATGACAGGGGTTGCTTTAGAGTCTTACAACATCAGTACCTGCATCAGGGAGTTTTAAATTTCAGGTCATAAGTCCATAAGTTCATTTATCATAACAATGCAATTTGCAATGCCTTCCGATCTATTTGGGCGGAATAAAAATTTAGGAGGCATTATTTTAAGAAATACCGTAGTATATATATATATATATATATATATA
>JAYKTE010065775.1:0-14468 GCA_036873565.1 Xipholeptos notoides
AATAACTTATTAAATTTACATGGCTTCAAACATTTTTATCAAATCTTGCACTCACCAGGGGGGGGACCATGCACGCGTGGCTTGTTCTTTCAGATAAAATAGATGTATTTTAAAACAAGAGCTAATGGCACAATTGTTACATAGGGATTGATTTGGGCTGTAATTTCTTTTAGGATTTTGTTAATATTTCTATTAAGAGTCATGAACATTATGCTTCCTTGTTTATTCCTATTGGATAGTGTGCACCCTATGTCTTGGATGTTTCCAGCTTGTATTGAAGCTCTTTTCTTTATCACACAATACAATAGTAGTAGCTGTTGGCAGGTTTGCTTCTTCTCCAATGCTCTTCTCTCTTCTAACTTCCTAGATTGATTCAATAGTCCATCCACCGATCCATCCCTCCCCAGGTTTTCTTGCTTTCTAAATACCAATTTAGACAATCTTTTATCTTTTTGTTCTAGTGTTTTACAGGCAGCTTGTTTGAGAGTTTGGTCGATCATTTTCAGGTTTTGAACACACTTTTCCTGATTGTTGATTATTTCCAAGAAACTAGGAATTCTTTTTTGGTCCAGGCTCCCTCCTATTAATATTTCAGACAATAATGAAGCAGTCTTAAATGACCCAACAAATAAAGACTTCTTAAAAAAACAAATAAAACATACAATACAAAAATGCCTAAAAAAACCTATTGAAATCATTTCCCTAAAACCAAACAAATGACATGAAATCATTTCCAATCTTATAAATCTGCAAGAAATAAGTCACACATACACTTCACTTTTAAACCATTTGTATCATTTGAGCAGAACAGCAAGCCATTGGTACACCATGCTATGTTGCTCTGACAATAAATAAATATAACAATGAACAAAAAAAAACTCTTAGAAGAAACAAATTAAATAGTAAAGATTCTTGTCACAAAATGCCTAAAAAAAAAAAAAATAATTTTGAGCCGAAATAACCAGAATTGAGATGCCTTTTATTTGATGACTCACTTATTTTAATTCGAATCCTTTATGATTCTGTACTTTGGGTTCATAGACTGACTAATCTCTGAGTTAACTTGACTATTTGATGCTTTGTTGAAACTTTTTGACTTCATTCAAAACCAAATATGGATTTAAAAAAAAAAAGGCCTAATTTTTGTCTTTCAGGAATGGGTTCCAATCATTCGACAAGATATTCAACAGCAGAGGAGGCAAAATTCACAAACTCCATTCAGTGATACATATTTGAGTGGAATGCCAGCAAAACGGAGAAAAGTAAGCCTTAATTGTTGTCAGTCGCTTATTATCAGAGTTTTCTACAATATATAGCTTCTCACAAAGTTCAAATAATTATTTTTACTTTAATGAATTTAACTTGGAAAGAATAAATTAAAAATAACAACTTAAAAGCAATGTCTTAAATAATTTAATATCAACTTTAGTGATAAGCTCCTGTTTCTTTTTAAATAAACCCTTAAAATGAAATTAAAGATTTTCAACTATGATATTATTTAATCCTGCAGTTGTTTTGATTTCATTTTTTTTTTTTTAATTACTGAATTTGATTTTGCAAATCTAAAACTATTGTTCATCTTTCTGCAGACCCTCCCCCTCCTTTTTTAATTTCATAGAGGAATTTCATTAGGAGTCAAACCTAAGATAAAATTGTTTAATTCACTAAATTATTATTTACCGTACTTGTGAGATTAATCATGTTATTAGTCCTTATCCAATTCAATTATTTATTTTGTGGAGAAACTAAGATTTTTTTTTTGTTCTAATTTCAAAAATAACTTTTTTTAATTCTTTTTCAAGATGAACCATGGAAAATCTTCAAATTTAAGTGAAGGGTCAGAATTTGTATCGGATTCTCTGAAAAAAGCTGTGGCATCCGCTGGAGTCGAGCCCTTAAGCAGTTTAGAAAATTTATCTTGTGAAGCCGCCCATGATACAACGCTGCATTCCGCCTTTGAAGATCAAATGTGCCATAGTGTCTTGCAGCGAATTCATTTGGACTCGGATTACAATCCAGAAAGATTTCCAAATACGGAAGAGTATTTTAAAAATCAACAAGAAAAATGAACAAACAAACAATAAAGAAAGAAAGCCAAACTGATTTGGTTTCCTTATTTTCCAATCTATTTCTCTTATCAACCAGGGAACAAATGGGTTGGATTTAAAGACCACACACACACCAGATTAAAAACAAAACAACAAAAAAAAAGACCCTATAATAATAATGTTGTTCACTTTGGATTTAACCGACTCTTATTATTATATATATTTAATTTTAGTATTATTGCCCCTCCTGGTTTTTCAAATTCCCTAATCAACAAACTTTGTTGTGTCCAAACTAATATACTTTTGTTAAAAGCAATCAAGTCATTTAGATTGGTTAAGAAAGAAAAAATGAAAATGATGCTTGATGTACACACACACACACACTCTCTATCTTTTTAACAACTTTAGTTATCATCTACCTTGATGCAGACTGAGTCCTTCTTTTGCTTGTTGCAATCTGCATCTTCACAATTTAATCTTCTCTTGTATTTTGAGTAGAAAAAAAAAGATCAAAAGTAATTCCTAATTTATAAATAAGTATTGCAATGATGATCTTCACATTTCTATGCACTTGATCATGCTATTTTAGCAGTTATTTTTTCTTTTCAGATCTTATTTTATGTAATGACCCCACACACACCTTTTTTTTTTTTTTCTTAAATTTTATTTTCGAAAAAAAAAAAAATCATCTTCCAACCATAATTGAAATCATTGCAAAAAGTTTTGATTCATTTGAAAAAAATTTTCCAGTGATATTTTTTTTTTTAAATTAATAAAATGAAACTTTTAAAACATTTTTAAGTCCCCCTTCCTTCCCTTTCTGTTGGTTTAATAATTTCGATCATGCATTTGGAGAAGGAGACATTAACAAAAAAATCTTTGTCCGTTTCTTTTATTCTTCAAATACAAGTGCCAGAATTTTTTTTTTTTTAAAGTTAAGCATTTAATTAAAGAATTTCTTCTTCATAGAATAATAAAATAACTAAGAGTGGGCCATCATTTTGTTTTCTTTCAATTCTTTGTGTCGTTTGGCAAACGTCTCGGCAACAAGAAGTGGAAAAATTAAGGTGGCATCAGCAGAGATCTGCAATGAGAAGAAGAATTTAAAAAAAAAAATGATTTCATCCAAACTCAAATACAAAAATAAATTTTTCAAATGTTTCGGATTTTTTTTGTTTAATTTTCAATTGACTTACTTTCACAGGTGAGGAATCTATTTTGACTTTCCCCCAAGAAATAGCTTCATCTGGTGAGGCTCCTGAGTCACTGCCATCAAATTCTGTTCCTGAATTCACAAACACACAATAATCTGCACCATTTCTCTGACAAAAGGAAAGCAAATATCAAGTCTTTAGAATTCAAAAATGCTCTTTTAAAAGTGAAATTGTGTGTGTACAATCAGGTTCTGTCAATTTTTGGTCTGACTTGAAATTTGACCTGCAGCATGCTTTTAATCTGTATAAGTTGAAAAATTTGACTTGTAGAGTTTGCTAATTTGGGGCCTGAACATTTGATATAGGTGTTATTGGGACCTGGGGAACACTTTCTAATAGGTTTTGAACTGGAACAATAACAATAAAATTTGAAATCAAATTGCACACGAAAGTAAGCATTTAGACTAAAATTTGCATAGCACAATGATTCTGGCAACTAATATTTGTATATGTATACTTCCTATTTAATAGGCTTCCTTAACTACCTGAGTGACAAGTGCCAGGACAGTTTATTATATTTACAAAGTGTTTCATAGTCTAGAACTTTTATTGATATTTAGAGATTCCTTACTTACCATAAGGTTAGCATTACAAGTATGATGCTTGGATACACCCCCTCCAAGGATAATCATGCCAGTGTTTTGGGCATAGACAGCCTGGCTATTTAATCGTCGAATATCTGAAAATTACAATTGAGTTTTGTAAAAAAAAAAAAATTCTTAATTTGCATTTAAATAAACAAAAAAGCTTTTTAAACACGAGACAAAACCTTAATTTTAATTTATTTGACTAAAAACCAGAAAATAAAAAAGGTTTTAAAATTGAATGCTTAACATAATTCAGGCAATAAAAGCATTTTATAAAAATCCATTAAAACTTGTTGCACCCCCCCACACACACACACCCAAAAAAAAAACTTATTTTAAAAACTTTGAATTTCATTTGATAGAAACAAATCTTCAAGAGCCAATTGATGAATTGTAAAACTAACCTTCAACAATATCAATGACTAAACCGGGATTTTTGTAAGAATGGAAATAAATCATGTCGCCTAAAGATCCATCAGTCAAAGCTGGACAAAACACAGGAATGTTATTCTGAAACAAACAAAATTCTTTTTCAAAAAAAGACTTTTTTTCCAAAGAAAATCGAGAAAACCTTTAGTTTCCAAATTGATTCCAACCACTGACCGGATAAGAAGAATCACTGACCTTATAAGCCCAATAATACACAGACTCTGCATTATCGATTTCCTTTCCCAAACGAGCAATTATTTTTGATGGAGTCCACAACACTTTCTAGAAATACAAGAAAACAAAAACATTTATTTCAAACACAAACAATCCCAAACTTTTCTTTTTTTTTTTTTTAATGAATATTAAATTCATTTAAGCAAAGTTTGAATGGAATTTTTTTTAGACAAATGAATCCGTAGATTGCTATATTTCTTTGTTGGAAATGAATGGATGAATAAAATGACATGAAAAATTTCAGATGAGGCTTGATTATTAGTAGTTTCTATTATTTGGACTTTTATTCTTATATTTCTGAGACAACTTTTAACAATCTGTGCTATTTGAATTCACCCTTCTATTCGCATATTCATTGGACAAATGCACTAATTCTTGGCACCTTTCATCAAACTGAATTTACCTGTAATCTAATCCATGGGAGTAGATAGCTCTCATTCCCAAAATAAGTTTTAAGTATTCCAAGTTAGTCCTTCCTGTGGTCAAGATTGAACCTGTAGCCTCCAGATTTAATATATGGAAGCAGGGGTATTTTTGCTAGTTTAATAATATAATAAAAATTTTGCTTTAATCGAAAAAGTTTATTCATTGAATTTTTTTAACCAAATTTAAGTTTATTAATCAAGTCTTAATTTAGTCAAATTTCTTTTTTTTTTTTCGAACAAAAACAACATTGGCAAATATTTGAGAGAATTCAAATTGGGGATCAACAAATTTTTGTAAAGGTTTTACAGCATATCAACCGCCAAAAACAATCATTTTTTGAGAAACGTTTTTTTTTGTCAACACATAGTTTGTTTAAATAACATACAGGGTGATCAATATCAATCGTAACAACTTCAAATGTATTTGGAAAATGAAACATAACAGTTGGAGTAACAAAAGTGAAATATTGTTACAAAATTAATTCAGTACAAATACAATTTATTCTGTATGCTTTCTATTACAATCAATTACAAACTGAAGACGCCTCAAAAATGAGCTGCAAGAGTTACAAATCCCATCTTGGGGCATTTTCAACTATTTCTTTCCTAGTTTTGTCTTCAGTGTCTCCAAACTTTTATAATTTGTGTTGCTGAGACCTTGCTCTTGAGGTACCCCCAGATATCAAAATCGAGAGGATTCAAATCGGATGATGAAGAGGACCATTTCTCTTTGGAAATGAAGTTGGGAACATAGGCTGATAGTTGGAGGGAATGTGAGGATTCATACCTTTGCCAAGGGTGGGTCAAAAAATGAACTCATTTTCATATAAGATGGACCATAAATGATGGGATACGTTAGAAAAGCTATTTCCTCATCCTTTATATCATTATATCCTAGGGATTTTGGAATCAGTGCTGCCCTTCACCTAGATGAGTAACTTTCACTGAGTTGACAGGTCTCATTCTCCCAGGTTTTTGGAATTGGTGTTATCCTTTCACTTAGATAAGTTACTCTCCAGAGTTAATGAGTCTCATCTGCCCAAGGCAGCTGAAAGGGAATGTAATGGTTTTGATTGGGATTTGAACTCGTGTAATGATTCCAGAGTCCAAGCTTTTACCACTGCTCCACCCTCACTTCCCTGAATCTAAACAGGAGTTAAATTGTAAAATCCATAAAATATTTTAAAGAATGAACCGCGTTTTTTTTTTTCCAAGAATGTTTTAAGAAAATTAAAGTCATGAGGGCGGAAGTCCACTTGGGACAGTGGATAGGCAGTCGGATATTCGACTAAGGAGGAAGAGGACGAGAAAGAATTGATATGAAAATGAAACAGCAATTGCAAGACTTACTTCTTCATTTTGTTCCCTTAGTAAATCGTCCAGAATTGGCATGAACCAGTCTTCAAATTTGCAATAATTGTCATTAGAAACGAGTAAGTTCCCAATCCGGTTGATGCCTGATAAGCGCAACTTTTTCCCATCTAATTTGAAGTCTCCAATAAATGTTGGCGCCAAGCACTTGATTATATCTTCCTCAACGCCCCCGGCTGACGTCACAATACAATCAACCTAATTGAAAAGAAGAAAAAAACCTTCCAGATTTTCAGGATGATATTTTATCTCCTTTCTGTTGTTGTGGCTTTAGAATAATTTGCAATTCTAAAACACAGACATTTTGTGGGGAGAGTGAAATTAACATTTCTGTAGCATTTCAACTTCAAAATCAGAATTAATCAACTTCAAATGGACTTATTTTTAAGTAAAAGAATTAATCAACTTCAAATGTGCTTATTTTTAAGTAAAAGAATTAACTTCAAATGTGCTTATTTTTAAGTAAAAGAATTAATCAACTTCAAATGGGCTTAATTTTAAGTAAAAGAATTAACTTCAAATGGGCTTATTTTCAAGTAAAAGAATTAACTTCAAATGGGCTTATTTTCAAGTAAAAGAAATAAATAAACTTCAAAATGGAATGATCAACGTCAAAATTGGAAAATAACTTGTTTGATTATTTTTCGAAATCCTTGGGATGAGGTATGAAGGGTGATTATTCGTCCAAAAAGTAGTGAAATAATATGAATGAGGAGAATAGTTCGATTAGTACTTTTTGATAAACTTGTTTGATTATTTCTCATTTTGAAGTTGTTTTCCATTTCAAAGTTGATTAATTTTTTTACTTGAAAATAAGATGGGGCCTAAACACCCCTTACTCGGTCGACCAACAGAGAGAGAGAGAGTCCCCATGGAATGACATGTCACCCAGACTGTGCACGGCTGAAAAGGAAAAAAATGTGAGTAACCAAAAAACTAATCTTTACATATTTTCCAATAAAAAATTTTTGGATTTTACACTGTCAACTTCACTCATTTGTATCTTAAACACCCTGCCACATTAAACACCATGCTAGATGCACTTAATCTTTGAAGAGTTCAGTTGATTTTATAGAAATAAACTTAAAAATAAAAATTGGTGAAGCAAAGTGCAAAAAATAATCCAATTTTCTTTTTTTTTTCTTGTTAGATTTGTTCATTAAAAGTTTTGTTGAGAAATTCTAATGATTGTAAATTGATTTTTCAGTTGTTTTGTTAGAGAGTCTATCAACCCTTTTCAGATAATTTCATGTCAATTCAACTTGGCTGCTAAGAAGTATAGACCCAAACTAATAATATAAGACACAAACTAATCGACTGTACCCCCCACCTGGCACCAATCTGCCAAAAATACTACAAAGCACATAACCTAAAAGATATACTTAGAAATGCTTACACAGAGTTCTGGCATTCCTTCAGGGGATGGACTTACTGGACAAAGTCTAATTTAGATCAGCAATGATTTTTCTACACCCTAAGCTGAACAGAGAATTATAAATAAACATAAATTTTTTCGCTTCCAAACATTTTTGTGTTCGACTAATTTCTTTGCGAATTAATTTTATTTTATTAAATTAAAACAACATGGATTTTGGTGCTATGGTACATCTATATATTCAGATGTCCTCTACACAAACAAAAACTCCCTTCCAATTTACACTCTCCATACAAACATGGCCACATACACTTCTAACACAGTTATATCTACTCACCAAAAAAAAAAAAAAAAAAAAAACCTCTTTCAAATTAACACTGATTCAGCAATAGATAACCCAAAACGGTTGATTTTCTGCAAAACAAACAAACAAAACTAAATTCCATAAAAGTCTTAAAGAATATGGAAATGTTATTAGTGGCTATGAATGATTAGTTTTGCCTCTTTGTGATTGGCATAAGAATTTACTTCTATCTGGGAAATAAATCTCTTCCTAGAAACAAAATATTTCTATGCCCTTACCATCAATAAGTATGGAATTTTGCACATCCTCTTAGTAAAATCATTCAAGTTTATTTTAACATAGACGGATACTTCAAGTGCTTGTTTGATCCCTGAAACTTTCACATTACCCAGTAAACCTTAGACTAGGGCTTCTTTTTTTATTATTATGAACCCACTTATGAGTGCTAGTTTTTTTTTGCGACCCCAGACAAATATTAAATAAATAAAAAATGTTAAAAAAATAAAAAATCAGTTGTTTTTATTTAAGAAAATTAACCAAAAATTGGGTAAATACTTTTTTTTTTTCTTTTCTTCATTGTGTTTCAAATAAATAGTTATACAGTGGTACTTCTGTTATTGAACTTAATCCATTCAGGAACTGAGTTTGAAAAGCAATTTGTTCAAAAATTCGAATCCATTTAACAAAGGAATAATGGAAACAGTTTTAATCCATTCCAAGCCAGTCCCAAACTCCATTCCTAACCCTTATTATCATGAAACGTGCTTATAATTTCATTATATTACTATCAAATAAATAAACATCAACTTTATAAATAGAAATTATGATAAAATCCTTCATTTGAACTTATCAAACCAGCCTCAACTGGCTTTGAAATTGAACCCTTCGGAGATCAGCTTAGGGTCTTTCTGGTATGAAAGCCAAATTTAATTCCAAAACCAAGGCAAACATTTCTTGTTTTTTTTGGGGGGGAATACCGATTTGTATGAGACCCACAATGAACAAAAACTGAGGTTCCACTGTATTTAATTTACCATACATGCAGAACATTTAAAAATGTAAATTCAAAAATTGTACAAATGTTGTAAAGTTGTATTCATTATAATTACAAAAAGCAGGGAAGTCAGCTGGTTATGGTTATGAGGCATTTGTTAATGAGATGAATGTGCTTGTTTTACTGCATAACAAATCAAATCTTGGTGCAATATTTGACACTGCTAGACATAAAATCTCTTCAACATTTTTAGCGATGAACAATGTTGGTATTTAATGTATTAAAGCTGAGAAAGTAATTTCACATAAATATGTAGTGTTGAAGGGCAAAAGAATGTTGAATGCCATATCAGATTCTGGAGATTATTAAAACCTCGTGACCCCAAGATTTTGCTAAGCGACCCTATTTTGAGTTGTGACCTATAGTTTAAGAAGCCCTGTCCTAGACCAATTATTAGTTTGTATAAATATGATTTTTCTTTACTTTTTTTTTTTTTTTTTCACCAAATAAAATGATGGTTGTCAAGTCCCGTTGATATTTGGTTAATGTATTTGTATTTGTTGGCAGTTGATTAGAAATTTTTCTTTTTATCCTCTTGAAATTTTAGTGATAAAGTAAATTTCTTATGGGGATGTTCACTTATAGCAGTGGATAGGCAGTCAGACTTCGGAAATGTAATACGAGAGTTCAATTCCCAGTCGTTCAGTGTACATTCGCATTTGAACCAATATCCTTGGGAAAAGTATAAAACCCTCATTCCCCCCCCTCCCGGCTATGAGTTAAACATTACATATTGTGTTATTCAAAAAAACTGTGGACAAAAGAATGTTCATCAAAAAGGATTTATCTCAGCATTAAATGACCTACAAAGGTTGATAGGCCATAAAACACAAACAAATCAATTTCTTGTAGCTTTATAGCAAAAATATTTAAAAAATGATGAAACCGTTTTTCTGTTGAGAATTCCATTTTTCTGTTCTATTTATTTATTTGTAGTTTTTTAATTAAGATCTCTGATTTTCACAAGTTCCATTTTTTTTATTCTGTTATTTTTATTTTCAAACCAGAATTTTAAAAATCATATGAGAGGTACAAAGCATCGTTCTCGAATGGATGATCTTGCTAACCTTCACCAACAGAAAGCGACACAGTTATTTGTCCGACTGAAAGCAGAAGAACATTTGCGGAACATTGAAAAACGAGGATCAGATTCGTAAGTCTTGTATTTCCCCTTTTTACGGCAGGCATTTCAAGTCCAAACTCAACATAATGAATACAAAACAACCTATCATTTTTCCTTTCATTTAGAACAAGGGTCAGCAACCTATACCACACCAGTGAACAAAAAATTTTTTTTTTTAGATCTTTTAAGGAATTTCATTTCTTTTAATGCTGTTTGCAACTTTACTTATTGAATATATCAATATATAAAAATAAGATATATTGTAAAATAAGTATATTGAACTTGACTTGTACAAAAAATATATGTTGTTGGAACCCTGAATAATTTGAAACCAAGTCAGCACACAGTTAGCAAAAGGTTGCCTACCCCTGATTTAGAACAATTGGAGAATCTTTACAAATAAAATACCTCTTAGAATTAAATACATTTTTTTCCCCCCTTGAAACTCTTTCCTAACTCCCGAAAAAAAGATGAAATTATAAAAATCATCTTCCAAATTGAATGCTAAGTTAAATTGATTTCAAAGTTATGGAAAAATTCAACTAAATGATAATTTCAAGTACTTAATATTTTCTTATATTAATTATTATTATATATTTTCTTATATTAAATTATATTCACAAATTTTACTTCACATATTCTTATAATGAATGTTCCTAATTTTTTAGACATTAAAAAATAGTTTAATTGATTTAAAAACAGTAATAAAAAATATTTAAAGCGAATAAAAAAAAAAATAAAAAAATAAAAAGTGTTGAAAAAAAGCGTCCATTGCTTTTGCGGAGAAAATTTAAAGTTTGAAATTCGATTAAAAATTCTAGAAAATGTTTCATATTTTGTTTTTAATCCTATAAAATTTAGGATTTTATCTCTCTGGTAAAACCAAAAGTTGTTAAGAAATAAGAAATTTTAATAGTTTTTATGTAATTCAAAAAAGACAACAACAATTCACTCGAAAGGCAGAATTCTTCTGAATTAAAATCTTAGAGAAAAAAAGTGATGCATCACTGTAGTTCTATTTTGCAGTTTTGAACTATTTCTCAGGATTTGTTTAAATTTAAGAATGTTAGATTTACTTTTTGATATTTCATCAATTGTGGAATTTCTGCTAGTATTTTATTATATTAAAGTTCATAAAATTTTTAATAAAATAATGCTCTTCTATTTATAACATTCTTTGTAGAATTTGAATTATTCAAAAACACTTTGATATTATCCTTTTGCTTAACTCTACTAAGCATAACATACCTTGATTTTTTTTTTAAATCTACAAAGAATTTATATTTAGAAAAAATTTAACAGCTAATGAATTCAAAATTTTGAAATTTGTCTAGAAAATATCAATTTGAATCTTTCTACTCAGTGTATTGTTTTTCTCTCTTCACTGACAATTTCATCTTCTCCATTTTATTATAAGAAAGAATAATAAATTGGTCAAAAAAGAATATTTAAACCAGAGCTGAATACACTGTTTCTTCCTCACAAGCAATATGATCAGAGTTTTATAAGCAATATGATCAGAGTTTTATAAGTATATAGATTATGTGTAGGATAGTTATTGGTGCATTTATGGTATATCATATTTAATTTGATTTTGTGTGAATTTCCAAGTTTGTTTATTTTTCTACAACCTTTTTTCCAGCTCGAAGAAACATTATTGCAGTGTTTGTGAATTGAACCTGAGTATTCCTTATAACAAGCACAGACAAATGAGAGAACATCAGGTAATAAGGTTTTAGATTTTCTCTTCAACATAACTACATTTAAAAGAATATGATAGTTTTCAAAATAATTTGCTTAAAATAACTTTGTATTAGGGCTGTGACAATATGCTTTTATTAAAGAATATTCTTGTCTCCGCCCTTGTTATTAGGGCTGTGACAAGAATATTCTTTAATAGAAGCATATTGTCAGAGCCCTAGCGTGTATTCAACGGGTCCCCCATCTCACATATACATAAGACTATTGAATAAGTTAAGATCGGAAATTCTAAGTTTTAATTTTGTTTGACTAACCTATGGTATTGGGGTTTGATCTCTTGTGGCGAGTTCCAAAGGTCGAAACAAGAAAACGTGATTGTGAATCATGTATCTAGGGAAAGCCAATAATTAAATAATTTGAACAATAGATAAAATTTCATTGGTTTGTTTGTGTCTATGTATTTCTGTTAGTACACTGCAAGGTGTTTAAATGAATTTTTTAAGTTGATCTTTTTTTGGAATTTCAGCTACGTGTACTTGAAGTCTATGGCAACAACAAAAACAACTCTAACCTGCAAGTAAGTGCCTTGAATTTTTCTCTGTAAAAACTTGAATCTCCTCCAAGAATAAAAGTGTGTATACATACACACTTCTATATATATATATATATATATATATACCTCTCTCTCTCATATATATATTTCTTATGAATATGGCCATGGCTTTCTGCACTGATGTGCTTCGTCAGTGAAATTGACTGCCTGACAAAGCACATCTGTGCAGAAACCCAGGGTTGTAGTCATGAGAATAAGCATGTATATTTACCCTCTCTATTTATAACTATTTTATTATATATATATATTGAGCACTTTACTCTGCGATACACCCACTCTGAAAATGTTGATGATACCAAAATCTCTATAATATATATATATATTAGCAATTATTTCTCTCTGGTTTTAAGTAAATTTCTCCAAAGTCAAATTGTCGAATCCAATTGCTTGAAAAATAATTTCACAAACTATCATTTTCTAGAGTCCCATTTTTTTTCGAAAACTGATACCTATTTGCGAGAAAATAGATTGGAAGAATTTTCATTCTGACTGACTATTCATTACATCCCCCCTCTCTCTCTCTCTCTCTCTCTCTCTCTCTCTTCTTGGACTCTGGCACCTACGACTTTAGCACTGTCTCCTGTTTTTGGTGGACAAAATGGGTTGATTGATTAGTCGTTAAGAGTTTTGTGATAATAAAATAGATAGATATGTACTACAAAAGTATTATTTCTATTGTGGCTAGTCACTTCAGCATCTCAAATACTTAAGGGTTTTGGAAATTGTTAAATATTTGTATTTTTAATTAACAATACTCCACTTCATTCAATTTATAGAAACATATTACAATGGAATGACTGTACTCTGTGATACTCAAAGATGTAATTCATTCAGAAACCCAGTTGTAATCTACTGATTTCATATATGTTGGAAATACTCTAATTTCTTTGTATTTATCACATAGTTGAATCTGTTGAAGGGAGGAAAAATAACTCTGTACCTAAATTATCTTTCATTTTGGTTTCAACAGATTAATGATCGCAAGAACTGGCCAAGATGTTCGCTATGTGACCAAATATTCAAGTCGCCTCGGAAATATGTCCACCATTTGAGCTCTGCTCAACATAAAGAGGTGGGTTGAAGGGAATTGAAAAATGCCTGGAATTGTTGCTCTTTCAGTACCCAAAATCACTCTCCTTTTGAGAAAGTGTTATAGTCTGTATCTATTGTGTGTATGTGTGATGTGAGTCCATGTGGGCGTAAATGCTGCGCCTTGCTGCAAAACAAGGAAATTCAGAAATCAAAGGGGTAAATATATTTTATAGGATTTTATGAGTACATAGAAGACAATTTGAACAGTAAAATGCCCATATTCAGAAAGTTCAATGATTAAAGGGATGAGAGCAAGCAAAAGTTACTTATCTTGTTAGAGAGGGGAAAGTATCATTGTAGGAACTCTCATCCAAAACTTTGACAAAATCTTCAAAATTGTTTGTAAATATTTTGAAAAAAATGAATCCTTTTATTCTATTTGCAGAGAAAAGGACAAAAGGTTGAAGAATATACAGAAGTTCCTGAATATGAAGAAAACAAAGCATATGGTAAAGCATTCTAATGAGGGATTTTTTTAAATTTCTTCTATTAGATTTAATAAGGTTTCTTAACACTGTCTGTTTCACTGTTTTCTTGATTTCAAAAAAGGACAAGATTTTTTTTTTATTTGATGGATCTTTTTCTTTATATATAAAATTCAGTAAATTTGTTATCAGGCCAAGTGTAGATAAATCATTTTATTCAGCTACTTTACAAAAAGTGAAAGTTGATGGATATTTTTTGTAATTATAATTCCATATAGTCATTTAGAAATTAAATTGAATCTACTGGGTGAGGAGACCAAGGGTAAATTGTTACAATATTTTTGCTTTAATGCTAAGTAGGATCATTGGCAGATGTTTACTTTAAGCGAACAGATTGTCTCTAACCCTTGCATTGACTGGTGGGGATAGTTTTAAAGATGATGCCATTACATCATCTATCACGTGATTAAAAT
>JAYKTE010065886.1:0-14468 GCA_036873565.1 Xipholeptos notoides
AAAACTTATTTTAAAGACAAATACAGAGAAAATCTTAAGATATTATTACAAAAAATAGAACTACACAGTGAGGCATCGAAAATTCTTTTTTCTTGAATTTTTTCTTGACTGTACTTATTGTACAATCAAAAATTAGTTAGGTAATGATGTCATGATAACTAATTATGAGGTTGGAGCAGTGATAAAAGTTTGGCCTTTGGATACGTAGTACCCAAGTTCAAATCCCAGTCAAATCTATTGCATTCACTTTCAGCTGTCTCGGGTAGATGAGGCTCGTTAACTCGGAATAATAACTCATCTAGATGAAGGGTAACACTGATTACAAAAGACCAGGGATTAGCGCATAAAAATGGCCTTGTGCCGAACTTGGGCTCGTGCTCGACCAAGTAAATATACTCGGGCAGATAAGGCTTGTTAACTCTGGAGAGTAATTTATCTAGGTGAAGGGTAACACTGATTACAAAAGCCCGGGGTTAATGAGCACATAAAAAAATGGCTTTGTGCTTAACTTGGGTTGGTGCTCGACCTAGTAAATATAATATAAATAGTTTGCAACTGAAATTAATTGAACTTGATCTATTGGTATTGCAGAAATATAATAGAAACTCATAATGTTTATTATATTCTCTCTATATATATTCTCCAAATGGATTTAGTTGAAATTAATTTACATTAATTCAATCATTTTATTATTATTTTAATATTATTTGTTTATTATTATTATTGTTGGCATTATTTACTTTTTTATTGTTAAAATTAACAACAACAACAAAATCAATAATAATAATAATAATAATAATAATAATAATAATAATAATAATAATAATATTGTCACTGTGTCTTCAGGAATGACTACAAACCGTTGATGGTTGTGCGGAATAGACGCAGAGGGGTGAAGACCCAAGATGAGGTTGCACCGTCCAGTCTTTGACTAGAATGGTGCGAAGCCTGCTGGAACTCAAAGGAGACTTGTTGTCACTCTAACTCCAGTGAAAACCATTGGTTGCCGGGTGCACAAGTACCTGGTAATTGGTGTGAGATCTCAAATGATAATAATAATAATAATAATATCAATTAAACCGTGTACAGTGGGAGGATGTAGTATATCAGTATCAATATCAATAATTGGTAATATTAATAGAATATGAATAGCCCCATTACCGAAAAATACATTATTATTGTTATTATCATTATTATTATTATTATTATTATTATTATTATTATTATTATTAGCAGAACCCATGGAAATTCCACAATAGTTGAAATATCAGAAAGTTTTTTTTTCATTCTTAAATCTAAACAAATCCTGAAAAATAGCTCAAAACTGCAAATTAATTGCTTTTTTAGAGTTTTGATTTTTTTTTTTAAATTCTTATCTAGACTATGATACAATTGGTTTTAATGATTTTTAAAAGATAAAGAGTTACTTTAAAGGGAAGTAGAGTCGTTGCTTTTTATGTGAGTGTGACACACAAAATAACAGACACGCGCTAGTATTAATATATAGATAATATCAATTATATTGTGTATGGTGGGTGGGAGGATGTCATTTATCACTACCAGTATCACTAATCGCCAATATTTGTTGTATATGAATAGCCTCATTACCGAAAAACACATTATTATTATTATTATTATTATTATTATTATTATTATTATTATTATTATTATTATTACTATTATTATTATTCTTATTATTATTATTATTATTATTATTATTATTATTATTATTATTATTATTATCACCTGTGTTTGTTGTTATTGTTGTTTTTCCAAAAAAAAAATTTTCTTTGAGACTATTC
Organism: Xipholeptos notoides; assembly: GCA_036873565.1. Classification (NCBI taxonomy): domain Eukaryota; kingdom Metazoa; phylum Mollusca; class Cephalopoda; family Idiosepiidae; genus Xipholeptos; species Xipholeptos notoides. The sequence goes on from JAYKTE010065886.1 coordinate 1,803, forward strand.
ATAAGTTTTGTATCTCGACATTTCTCCCGCAGATTTTTTTCTTCTTCAGATTCGCTTTGAAAAAGAAACAACTGTCAGAGCTTTGTGTATGTGCGAATTTGCTTTCGTGAATCAAAGAATATACAAAGAAAGATCAAACACACGAATCGTTAATTTGCACTGTTGATATAATTCAATACGCCGAGATTACTTACAGACACTTAACTATATATAGATAAAACTTTCATTGAGCTAGTATACATGGGAAGTCGATTTGGCCCAATGGACATGAAGTCGGACTTCGAAAACGTAGTACACGAATTCAAATCCCAGTTTGCGTTCATATTTGGACTAATACACATTCCCTCTAACTATGGATAAATAGTGCATACTGTGTTATACAAAAAAACCTAAGTGTTGACAAAAAATAACGTTTACCGAAAAATGATTGTTCTCAGTATTAAAGACGTAAAAATGGTTGATGTGCCGTAAAACACAAACAAACAAACTAGTATACATAGCCATACGCACATTTAATCTTGATCTTTATATATCAAACAAAAACTAAAATTTTCCATTAAGTCTTATTTATAAAGCATTAAACCCTACTTTCTTTACCTGAAGTCAATAAGAAATTTATATGAAACAGTAGATATGTTTTATACATAAAAGAAAGAGTTTGCACAATCTATATATTTATATGATAGCGTGTGTGTTCGTTAATTTGTGTCACATTGATATCAAAAGCAACGAACTTACCCCCTTTAAAGTAACTTTTTAATTTTTGAAAATCATGAAAACCAAATTTCTAAAAATTTTATAAACAGTTTATGGTTTTAAATTGGCTATTTTATTTTATAATTAAAAAAAGTATTATGTTGAGAGGAGACAGTAAGTTTTTTTCCTTTTAATTATGATAAAAACTCTAAAAACAAAATGCTAAGCAATTAATTTGCAGTTGTGAATTATTACTCAGGATTTGTTTAAATCTAAGAATGTTAAATTTACTTTTTGATATTTCAACTACTGTGGAATTTCCACAGGTTCTGGTAGTTATAATCATTGTTATTCAATTAATTTGCAGTTTTGAACGATTTTTCAGGATTTGTTTAAATTTGAGGATATCAAATATATCGGCCCAAACGACATAGTGCAAAATACGACATGGTGCTCTTATAGAACGGCTCTGGTTGGCTAGTTGATAATTTTACTAAGTCAGGGTCCAAAGCGTTAAAATGCCACCCCTTCTGGAAGATGACACCCGAGGCGGTCCACCCCTCCCGCCACTGGTTTGCTCCGCTAATGGACTACATTTAACTAGGCTGGTATTTTGATATAAACTTTGACATCCTCCAAAAATGCACTGTCTGACCGAAAGTAATGTCTATCAGTCAGCAAAATAAAAAATAAACCAATATCTCGTAACGTAAAATCGGTGTCTAGATATCTCATGTCGAAGCAATGTGAAAAGAAACTGTAAGAGTCTTAAAAGACATCTGTAAACTCTCCAGTGAGACGTTCATAGATGTATCAGTTCAAAAAAGGAATTTATTTGGTTACGACTTAACTTATATCATCTATGCATTGATGATATAGGACATTTTTTGTTAGAATATCAGCATATAATCAGACATAAAGACTCTCTGATTGAGACGAAAACTTAATTCTTTTGTTTTCTTTTGTATGATAAAGTTGTAGCAATGCTTGAAAAAGAACATAATCCAGCTGTCGTCAAATATACTACAAAATATAAACATCAGTAGTTTTTGCGGAAGGATGACAGAGAACTTATTATTTTTTTTTTAGATCGCTCAATAGCTACTACCTTTGATTGTTTAAGCAAACTTTAAGTTTCATCTTAAGTTTTATGCATAGCAAAAGCCCAAAGAACTACTTGTGAGTACTGGAAGTTATTCCCGGATATTTCTTTTGATAATTCAAATCAATATATTCTATAAGTTTTCTTTGTGCTAAGTCAACTCAGACTTTCATTTCAGCATCAGAGACAAGAAATATAGAGTAATTATTATACCTTCAAAACTTTTCTGGGACATGATAGTAATCTCTATCACCTCAAAATCAAATAGTTTGCAAAGTATTCATTCATCTGGCCCGAAGACCACGTGAAAAATATACAAAAATAAAACAACTATTGGAATAATATTGTATATTATTTAAAAAAAAACCGATATTTTTTATCTATATATTTCATTTTTTTACCACATACTTTAAGTCTTGAACATGGTTTTCACTAACTGAAGCGTGTAAGCGTCAACTCTTTTTCTTTTTTAATAACATAATATTATTACTATTTTGTTGTTTTATTTTGAGTAATGGAATTCATACCTTTCCCAAGTCCAAGTGTTAACGTAATGGAGCAGCTAGAAATCGAAATCGCGTATTACGTTTCTAAACTCTGAGTGCTTTTCCACTGTCCCAATTGGACTTCTCCCATTCAACTATATGATAATACTGTCTCCGTGGAAAACCACATGGAAAGACTGAACGCCAGAGTGTTGATCAAGGTGAGTCAGGAGAAGCCAGTAGGAATGCCTTCATTTTCCAGATGTAACTTACGGCACTGGGTAGTCGCTGTACCGACCATAGGGGTTATACTATAGTCATTACTTCTTAAAAGAATCTAATTTTCATGTGAATGATTAAAAATTTCATTTTAGTAATGATAAATCCCAGAGAAGCATTAGAGCATGCACTTAGGGTGTTTCTAGATTTGTTTGTGGACCTGTTCCTGTATATATATACATCAAGCCACTTCTTTTAACCCTTTAGACCCTTATCCACCGATATATCGACCCTATTGACCTGGGGTAAAAGACATCACAGCAGATATTTCGATCCTCCATGGTCCTTTAATAGAACAGCTCTGGTTGGCTAGTTAGTAATTTTACTAAGTCAGGGTGCAATATATACATATATACATTTTTTTGATTATCTAATACTGAGAAACACTTTGCCATAAAAAAGTAAGGCAGATTCACTTGGGAGAGTGGATAAGCTCTCTGACTTTACAATGGTTATACGCGAGTTAAAACCCCAGTTGTCCCGTAACATAACCATCTATTTGGAAAGGTATGAATCTTTATATTCCCTCCACCTGAAGATCAAATTATCTAACTTGTGTTATTCTAACAATATGATGGCAGAAAGAAATGTTTATCAAAAATGATTATTCTCGGCATTAAATGACCAAAATCGTTGATATGCAGTAAAAAACAAATAAAAAAATTAAACTGTGTTTAAGATAATTGGTTTTTTGATGAACAATTATTTAATATAACCCATAGTTGAGGGGGATTCGTGACATTTTACAATAACATTGCTGGTAAATGAACATAACATTCCAACAGGAATTTGAACTCGTGTATACTGTTGCCAGAGACCAAGCCCTTATTGCTTTCCTAAATGTGTCCTCTGAATGTCCTTTAGATACGTTGTCATTTTTTTACTGCGATATTACAAAGAATTCTCATAGGTTTTACCAATGATTCAATAGCAACTCGTGCATGTTTGTTTAAAGGGAAGGGCTGTTAATATTTAATGATTATTTATTACATTTTATATTTTTATAGTGTCTACAGAGAAGACCACAACATATCAAAATAAATCGTTACTGAAAACAAAAATGGAAAACGGGAAAAAATCAGAAAAAGAAGAAAAATCGATGTTAGTATAGATTTGTTTGGATTCAAAAGAATAAAACAAATTAGAACAGAATACAAACAAATGTTTCTTTGTACTGAAAACCGACGCGGTAAATGAGGAGTAACGTGAAAGAACAGAAGAAAGGAATTCATTAACTTTTATATAATAGTACATTTTATTCTACGTTTTTTGGAATCATTGAGATTAGGTTTGATAATTTTTACATCTATTCTTGGACTCCCGTTGTTACCACCACAACATTTCGGTCCATATAGATTCGTGGCGCAACAGATAAAGGCGTTGAGTCTCTATGATCTTAAAAAGGCATTATCTGCAAATAAGCTCACCGCTTCTACGAGCCACTAAAAGTGATATTTTATGTTGACCACAGGGCCTATTTTTATCGTTTACAAGCACAAATATGTACAAATATGTTACAATAACAAATATATGGTTTATTCAATAATTAATGATAAAATGTCAGGAGAGACATTAAGTATGATTTGGTCAAACTTCTACTATGGTGAAGTACATATACATATAGTCTACAAAATGATTTACTGGCAACTTCCTCTCATTCTAGGTTTGAGCGCAGCAGTGTTCGTTTTGAGACCAGTTTGATCAGGTTTGTCGATGCAGGAAAAAAGAGAACAATGTTATGCCTTCAAATTTTGTTTTAAAACCAAACAAGAAGCTTATGGAATATTAAAACAGTGAGGAAGTGCGAAGATTAGTGATTCAAGACCGTCGGATAACTGTGAGGATGATATCTGAAGCTGTGGGTATTATTATTGGCACAGTAGAGACAGTTCTAACCGAAGATCTTAATTTCCACAAAGTCATTACTTATTAAACATAATACGCTGGTGACCACCTGGATGACTGAAAGTGGTACAACACCCCCCCTACATTCTGACCTAGCTCCATGTAACTTCTTCCTGTTTCCACACATGAAAGATAGCCTCAGAGGAGTTGAAAGAGGCATTGGAAAATTACCTGAAGAGACTACTGAAGAAGGACTTTGAGGAGATCTTTCAGATTGGAAGAGACGCACGAAGAAGTGTGTAGATGCGAGAGGCCATTATTTTGAAGGGGACAAAGTTTTGTTAGCTTATAAAAATAAATATTATATCTCCTGACATGTTCTCATTACTTATTGAACACACCTCATTTGTTGAAATGATCTATTCTTACCAAATTCTTACTAAATACATATCAGTCTCTGTCTCTCAATCCTCTCTCTTTCTCAGACATACACACAAAGTAACACCGAGGGTTTGATTTCAGTATTTTGATTTTGCTTGCTTTATCTTGTCAAGACGAGATAACCGTGTTAAGCTGAAATAATGACAATTAAAATATATAGTCAATTATCAAATTATTAGTTGCCCCAATTCTGTGTTTAGACAAAGTGAAAAAGATGAAAAGTTTCGGATTTTGTGTAAAATTAATGTTTGTTCAGTCTTGTTGAAAAACAAAACGATGAAAAAGAGACAGCAAAGCAATCTTTACTCATTTGTTTAATTATTAATTAGTGCAACACCTTAATCATTTTAATCATGATAAATCTAATTATAAAATTGTAATAATAATAATAATAATAATAATAATAATTTAGCGGAAGTTTGAAATGTCTAGAGAGATAGCAGTCATCTGTCCCTCGCTATTCGAGCCCTTGACAAATAATTTTACATCAAGTAACATTTAATAATGGAAATAGAACAAATTCTCAGGAATCAATTTTCTCTGGAGTACGATCAAAGAGACATTGAAGCCCCATTTACCACTCGATAATTGAAGGTTTAGCATTAGCTAACACTGTCAGTTAATCTTAGAGAGCCACCCTCGTTTGCTATTTCGCCTATTTTCCGCTTCCTTAAGAGGTTGTCTCTTTATTCACGCTATCGTCTTTCACGCGGCCCTTTTTAGGTCTTATAGGTTCTTTTCTTATTTGTCAGACTGTGATCGTCTTTCATTCCATCAAAGTCAATGTTTTTTCTTTTTAATCCTCTTGATTCCTTGAGGAACATAGGGCTGCAACGACGCTCCTCCAACGGACTCGGTTCTGGCTGGTCCTCTTTAGTTCGGCCCATGTTATTTCGACAGCCCTGGACTCAGACAACCAATACACTTAAAAAAACTTATTTATTGCTTAAATTTCACTTTAGCCCCCCCTAAAAACCCCAAATTATTTTACAGAAAGATACTCCAACTTATAATTGTTTTTGATAAGTTCCGCCAGTGAACAATAACAGCTTTTCGAAATATTTCGCTTTTTTAAATAAGTTCATTAGAGGTGGAAGAAGATATAGCCATAGTAGTGATATTAGTTGGGAAAGGGGGAAGACAGATTAGAATCGTAATAACAAATTGAGAAAGATCGAGAAAGATAAAAAAAACTGTTTTTTTTAATCCTTAGGATGAGGCTTGATATTTTGTTCAACTATATTTCGACATTCTCTGACTCCCAATTACGACAAGAAGGTTCCCGTGTTCGATCACCTGAAGACAGCCGAAAAGTTTATCGGGCGAAACGTTGTGAAGATAAAAATGATAAGGATGAGAACAGCAGTCCGATAAATAGTTGTACAAATAATCAAAACTGACGTTTTAGGATATTCTTAATTTTCTACTATTGAGATTAACACGTTTGAGAATTTTGGCAAGGGTGTGTTGCATGCTTTGCAAGTTCCTCTCTTCTGCTCTTAGAGAGCAATAGATCGAGACGAAAAGAGTGAGAAAGAGAGAAATTCTATTATTGGCCAAGTACAGGACCTGTGTATCATCTGAGTTCCAGATGAGGTATGAAAAAAAAAAATTCAACCTAAATTTATGTCATTTACTTACTCTCTTGAAGCCCAGTGAATAGGCAGTCAGACTTTGGAATCGTAATACGCGAGTTCGAATCCTAGTCGTTCCGTTTGCGTTCATATTCGGACTAATACCCTTGGGAAAGGTATGAATCTCCAAATTCTCTCCAGCTATGCGTTAAATAGTGCATATTGTGTTATTAAAAAAAAACTAGGTGTGGGCAAAAACTAACGTTTACCAAAAATGATTGTTCTCGGCGTTAAATGACCGAAAAATGGTTGGTATGTCGTAAAACAAAAACAAACATACACTCTTACACTCTCCAACTTTTAATACACACAAATGAAATCATCTCTATATTCTAACGTCAACCTAACACACAGATTGAAGTAAGATTCATACTGCGAAATCGTCTTAGTAATAATCACTGGGGAATTCAACCACAGTTTCAGTTTCAGTACTATACACCCTACACTAATCCTCTCTGTCTTGTTCTCAAGTGTCTGCCCATTACTTCATCTGTCCCACTTCAGAAATTTTGTGTGGAAAAGTGGGTGTAATTCAACGATTGTTACCCGGGTAACAATTTGCGAAGACACCGTTTCATTATGGATAAAAAATGGACTAAAAAAACCAAAGATTTGTAAATACAGCTTTTTATTCTGGATTCATTTGAAAACGTAGATATCAACAGAATTGTGTCACAAAGTGTGACCTCAAGTTATATTATGACATTTGATAAATATCAAATCATATAACCAGAATTATGTAATTATGAACGAAAGCTATTCACTAATAATCACGTGTCTTGTTGACACTTTCAAACCACGTTAAAACATAAGTAATTCATTATTAACTAGAGTTATGCAACTTGTCCAGTTTACAGATTAATCAAAAATTTCGAAAAGATGTATAATCTTCTGTTCTGATTCGGTTAGACAATACTGAAGCCAGAGATATTTTCATACGTAAAGGATGTGGTAAACATTTTGATACAGATTTGTAGCAAATTATATGATAAAAGCCCAGAACTCAACAACAGAAACAGCATTCTTTTCTGAGGTCAAATAAAAACTGTATACGACTTCTATTTTTCACTAATTGCAAGAGAAATCGATACTAATTATTTGACAAACCGATCTTTTGGTTTATAAAAACGGACTGCACAAGATATAACTGTAAAAATTCTATCACGATGAAAATCTATCAATTTGGTAAAATCAATATTGATTTAGCACAGAAGTGATACAAAATGAGATAGGAATATGATATTGTGTAATACACGATTAGCAGTAATGACCCTGCAATAAAATGTTATTCATCCATATATTATTGCATTTGCTTGAACATTTTTAACTATTGAATCTCATAGAAATGATGAGAAGAAATATTATAGAAGAAAAACTCTTTGATTTCATTATGGCTCTGACAAAGAACAATTTGGAAAACTGTAATCTATCAATGACAAGAATATATTGGAATGCATACATATTATTGTTTCTCTCTTTTGTGCACGAAAAATAAAAAGAAGATTAAGATTAGGGTGCGGACCCAAAGATATGTAAGACTCTATATTTTTCATTCTGTGATCTACAGTTAGAGGGAAAGAACAAAAATAGGCAAACAAATGTCAATACTACTCTGAACATTATACGATTTCTTTCCTAGCACTGATGTTGCACATTTGTGAGAATTTGATTTTAACAACACGGTCTTCAATAAAACCATCGGTCACGACCCTAAATATTATCGAAGTGAATAAAAAGTTTAATTGTACTTGATCAGATTTGAAACAAAGCTATCCAAAATTTCAGCATCCAATTTTAGATTAAGGTTGAAATAATATATAATATATTTTTTGTCCGGGTCCCAAAAGTTATATAAGCATTATTACAGCACTGAATATACAGATATTTTGTGGCCCAAGACAGGAGGAAACAAAAGAAGAAGAAGGAGAAACAGAAGAAGAAGAAACAGAAGACGAAAAGAGAATTAGTGAGAGTTAGAAAAATAAAAAATAAAAAACAAAAGATGAAGGAGAAAATAGAAAAAAAGTAAAGGAAGAGAAAAATATGAAGAACTAGTGGGAGCTATAAAGAAAAAAGAAAAAAGATGAAGGAAAAATAAAGAGAAAATGGAAGGAAACAACCAGAAATAAAGAAATAAAGAAAGGAGGATCAAGAAGAAGATAAATTAGAAGAATTAGAGAGATTTAGAGAAAAAAAAAGAAGGTTGAAGGAAAAAGGAAAAAAACTAAAAGGAAAGGAAAAAAGAAGAAAAAGAAAAAGGGAAGTAGAATTAAGGAGAGATGAAAAAAAATAAAAACAAAGAAGGAAGGAAAGACGAAGAGAAAATAGCGATAAAGGAAGAAAAGAAGAATAAAAGAAGTAAAAAAAAAATAGGTGGATGTAAGGTTAGATGAATTTATAAATGATAATATTTAATTAAACTGAAAAAAATCAAATGAAAAGGGTTTGAAATAATAAACTTTTGTTTGGCAAGATTTGCAATATTGATTAAATGATGATGGCATCCGTCCGTCTAAAGAAACGATGGAAAGTGGCATCAAACCAGGTCGTCAGACAGCCCACAGAGATTTGTTAATATTGGTGAAGGCTTGTGTTGCAACATCCACACTTCTCGGAACTGCCGAAAACACAAAGTCGGAGCAAGGTATGCTACGGACTACATGAACAAGAGACCTCAGGATTTCCTTCAGTTTTCCTTCTCCTAGATACCTGTCTTACCAAAGACTAAGGGTGCATCTGTTCAGTTGTTTAACCGCCCCTCCAGACATTAACCTGGGTATTTCCACTGCTCGGTGCAAGATACGATACTTGGTATTCATCAATGGTCACCCATCTAAGTATTGACCAGGATCAACGTTGTTTAACTTCGGTGAACTTACGGGAACCGGTGTCTCCAACGTGACTTGCAATATTATGGAGTTATATTTTTTACACACACACACGCATATATATATATATATATATATATAAACTGCTAATACACGTTTATCTATGATTGAAATGAAAATAAAAAATATATTGTATAATCAAACTAATAAGATTTTTCGGCTAGATTGATGGTATTGCGTAATGGGTTAATTAATTTGAATTAATGCTTTGCAAAGAAGACAACAAACAAACCAAAAATTACGGAGAAAAAATATTGCTTTATTTCTCCCACGACGACGATGTTTTTGTTTCACAATTACAGAAGTACTCGTCTCTTGGTTAGTGTTGGAATTCATGTCAAAATTGTTTAGGTTTTCGCTGACAGTTTTTGTCAAATCGATGTTGTGTTAAATCGCCTCTTTAGGTCACTGGGGAGAATGGCTGTCCCTTATCTCAGTAAGTCACCTCGCATCAAACTCTCCTTTTTTTCAACCTATTTCTTCTTTTATATTTATGCATTTGCACAACGAATTGATGATGCAACAAATCATCAGCTGATTTCCGGATGACGTCGATTAATCTTAAGTGATGAGTTGTTTTTACGACTTAATTAACATGTATCTTTTCCAAGTACAGGTAGTTGTCAAAAGGTTTACGATGCTCTTAATATTTTTGTTATAGTAGGTTTTCCGTGTCCTTATTGAGTTGGTAATTTAATACTGGAAAACCTACTTTCCTCACCATCACGTTACGCGTCTAAATACCCTGAATTTTAAATTTCAATTGTTTAGACCCAAAATTAACAGAGTAGTTTGGTAGAGACCACAAAGGTCAAATTTTCAACTTTAACCCCAATTTTGACCACTTAGCAGTTAGTTTTCCTGATCAAATCCAATGCAAAAATGTTCCCCAGGTCCAAATAACCTATATCTAACATACTTTTAGTGTTTACTGTTGGACTAGTTTGGTAGAGATCGCAAAAGTCATATCTTTCACATGTGGGCAACGAGGTTGGAGCAGTGGGAAACACTTAGTCTCGTACTACACAAGTTCAAATCCCAGTCAAAGCCATTGCATTCACTTTCAGGTGTCTCGGGCAGATGAGGCTCGTTAACTCGGGAGAGTGACTCATCTAGGTGAAGGGCAACACTGATTACAAAAGTCCAGGTATCTAATGAGCACATAAAAATGGCTCGTGTGCTCGACCAAGTAAATATATTATCTTTCTCATTTAACCCCAATTTTGACCCCTTAGCAGTTATTTTTCCGGTTCAAATCCAATTAAAAGATTTTCCAAGGTCCAATTTACCTATATCTAAAATTCCAAGTGTTAAGACCGAAAAATGACGGAGTAGTTTGGTAGAGACCGCAAATGTCAAATCTTTTAACTATGACCCCTTACCAGGTAAATTTCCGGTTTAAAACTGATTGAAAAGTTTGCCCATGTCTGAATATTCTTAGTGTTAAATCTCAAATCTGTAGACCGAAAATTGACGGAGTAGTTTGGTAGGGAAAAATGTAAACAGACACATGAATATACAGACAGACAATTTCAATTTCATAGATATATAGATAGATTGACCTAATTATGACTCTTTAAAATGTACAGTTATTGCCAACAAATCTATGTCTAAATTGGACCAAACAACGATAAACGTATGGAAAGTTTCAGTGTTATACACACATGTATTCCCATATTATTGGCGTTTGCAAGAAACGTATAAGTGAAAAGATTTGAACTAATTGCTACTTTCTGAAAGACATCTATTTGTCTAATATAAACCCAATTAATCAGGAGTAAGTAAATAGCATGGAAATCTCCAAATTAGACACGCTACATTATTTCCAGTTTGTTTCCCTACTTTTCTGTTCCCCTTTCACTGTTACTCCATTACACCTATTTTCTTATCTTCATATCTCAATCTCCCTCTCTTTCTATCTGTATCACTTTAATTCTCTCTCTCTCTTTCCCTCTTTCTCTGTTTGATTTTCTCTTTTTGTCTTCCTCATTGTTTCTCTTTTCCTTCTTTTCTCTCTCTGAATTTGAATGACAATTAGAAGAGTAGAGTTTCTCAAATTCTCTGCCAATCTCTCATCCAATACAACGCATTCTAATTCAAACTAGAATATTTTCCAAAATACCCAGTATAAACCCATGATGTTTTTCTTTCTTTAATCCAATTTGCATATATGGCTTTGGGGAACTTCTATTGCCTTTATTATCAATATCATTTCTCTTGCCAAATAATAGCCCTCCTAAGAATTTGTCCACAAAAGTTCGATGAGAAGACTTTCTGCTCAACAGATATACAATAACGCCAAAAAAAGCAATATCAATGATAATATCTTAATTAAATATAAAAAATTACGATTATTATAAGGAAGTGAGAATTGTCAAAATTGAATTGATTTTGCATTTCCCTACTACTTTAAATACATTTTAGCTCGTAGTTAAACAACAATAAAGGAGTATTTGAAATAATAGCTATTGTATGAAAAAGCTTTCATTCGGGAAACTGAAGATGGAGTGCTTGCTTGTTTGTTTGTGTTTTACGACATATCAGCCTTTTAGGTCATCTAATGCCAAGAACGATCATTTTTGGTAAACGTTTTTTTTCCATACTTTTTGTTTGATAACAGAATATACACCATCGCTGGAGGGAATGTAGGATTCATACCTTTCCCAAGGGTATTAGTCAAAATATGAAAACAAACGGAATGGCTGGGATTCGAACTTGTGCACTACGATTTTAAAGTCCGACTGCCTATCCACTGGCCCAAATCGACTTCCCCTTGGGCGTACGTGTAGACGTGTGCTGCCCATTTCAAATTGTAATAATCAGTGCCAATTTTCAGATTTATAACAATATACTTAGGTAAGGTATGAAATCCCTCGCAGGTTAAATTTAAATTCTGAAAGGGATCTTATTCAAGGAACGTGCAAACGAAAAATGTTTATCAAAATGTTTTTTCACGAAATTAAACGGCCGAAAAAGTTTACATGCTGTAAAAAATGAAGAAAGAAAGAAAAAAAAAACTATCGGGAAGTCCACATGTGGCAGTGGATAGGCAGTCGGACTTCGGAATCGCTTGCCTCTTTCTGGCTGCTTATATTTAACCCTTTGAGCAGCGAGGTTGGAGCAGTGGGAAAAGCTTGGTCTTTGGATACGAGTTCAAATCCCTGTGAAAACCATTGCATTCACTCTCAGTTGTCTCGGGTAGATGAGGCTCATTAACTCGATATTAAAAGAAATATACGAAAAATTGAAAGGATTTGTTTTAAAGAACAGCGACAATGCACGTCGTTAGTGTTTAA